>QFDD01000419.1:0-46310 GCA_006871305.1 Vachellia collinsii | reverse complement strand
TCATAAAATAATTATTTTCTAACGATATTCAAAATTTTGGTATGTTACACATGCACCCTCCTTAAACTTTAAGTTATCAATATAGATATATAATTTTCATAAAAAATGAATAGATATATAATAAATGAAACAAATAATATGGGAGTTTTCTACATAAATGCAAGAGTTTAGTTTTATTGTAGAGTTTAAAAAATGATGGAGTTGTTCGTGTATGCCGTAAAGTTTAAGGTAGTTGTGTTTAATTTATCCTTAAATACCTAATATAAGACATGTATTATTTTAATAACTACTATTGTAGAGTGATGAGCTACAATTAGACCTTTCATGGAGAAAAAGAAGAAATGAATAGGACAAAGAAGTTAAACAATTAGTTATGTACTGTTCATCATATGAAAATAAGCAAAAAATAAGAAAAATATTGTACATATTACAATAACAATAACATTAAAGCCTTATCCCACTAGGTGGGTGATCAAACTGAAATGTCACTCTTCCGGGTCATTCAAAATATGATTGCATATGATAATATAGTATAGGGCACAACCTATCTTTCTTTCGAGGAGTGCTTTTATTGGAAAACTTAGTCTAAACCAGCTATCAAAAACATGTTGATTTGGATTAAAAAAATGGAGTTTTGGGTTTTTTAAAACAGTGGTGCAATAAAAAAAAATACAAGAAGTAAATCTTTTTGGTCTTTTGAAATAATGAATGAATGTTTTGGATTAAAAGTGAAATATGATAAGATGTGCCCTTGATGATGGAAATTTGGCTACCATTGCTCTTAAAATAATGTGGGGTTTTGCAACTTTCTAAGTCTTACATAAAAACCCTAAGCAATTACTTATGCCCAATGTTCTAATTATTGAAAACTTACTTTGATCAAAGTTAATTAACACATTTTAAAACACTATTCAAAACCACTTAGAGTGCAATTGAATAGATAATCGTAATGCTCTCAATGGATGCAATCACAACCATAGAAACCAAGCAATCAAATTAATTATAAATAATCAATGACTATCAATTAATATCCAAAATAAATTAACATCGAATTCAATCACATAGTCTAATCAAGAAATTTACTAATCAATAACCAAGGTTTATATAATAGTAGGAATTCCTAGATCTAGAAATATCCAACACATATTCAGACATAGAACTAGACTAAGCAAACTTCCCTAGTGTATCCATGAGCTCAAGCTTTGTCCTCCATCACTAAGAGAATAAGGAATTTAGCCTTTCATAGCTCCAAACTTGCTGCAATCATTCCAAATTTGTTTTGCCATAAGGGAAACCGAAAAGAGGATGAAAGAATGGAGAAGAAAGTAGTGGAAGTGATTTGATTGGTTCAGGATTGTAGAAAGAGGTGGAAAAATGGAGAAAAATGGAAGATGGATTGATGGAATGAGTAGAGGCATGAGAGAAATGTTGAAGGCTCTCCCCTATAAATCTGCAGAGTGAGAAGGGTTCCTTTTCACGACTGCTCTCTCCCATATATGTGGCAGGTGAATGTCTTAATCCAAAATGCATAGTTCTACTAATACGCACTGAGGTCGTGACCTAGGACAGTGAAGTTGCGACTTGGGAATAGTCAAGTCGTGACCCAAGACAAAACACATAGCTCTTGGAAATACATCCAAGTCGCAACCTAAGGAATTGGGGTTGCAACCTGGGTTACAAAGACACCTCTAGAATTGCATTCTTTGCTCTTAATGGACTTGTGCTCATTCAATGCTCCATCTTGGGTCTTTAAGTCTCTTCCAAATGCCTACAAGCAAAGGCAAATAACTTTGTAAAAATTAAACAAATTAAGGATTAAAGCATTTATAGTTTGGATGAGATAAGTGACCAATTTTTATCCTCAAAACAACAGAATGCAATGCATATGTCAATATAAATGAATGCAAAATAAGGGTAAAGGCGTTACAAAACACTATAAAACACTCAAGAAAACCATGCAAATATTGAGATCTATCAATGGATTGGCTACATAGATCACATTTCAAAAGGCTATTGAATTCCATCAAAAACCAAATCCTTGGATATATTAATAATTAAGATGTCTCGCTCAAAAACCTCATTGAGGGTTTTCTTGGGTTTTCCTCTACCCATTTTAATTCGGTTCCAAATAGTTTGATCAATGTCACACCCCTTTTATATAATGTAGCATAATCTTGACCCCTTAATTAATAGGCACAACTATTCTAAGCGTGTGAATCCTATTTTTATAAAGTAGTCTTTTTCCTAGTTTCATTGAATTGGGTTTTTCTAAAATATTTTGAACTTTTTGAATTAACTTTTATAGAAAGCTATTTTTCCAATTAAATCCAACGTGCCAGGTTTGATCTTAGGTCATTACTCTTTATTTGCAGTTTGAAAACATTTTTTCTTTCAAAGACCATTCTCTAAGTTCATCTATTCATGATCACTTATTTATTTTTACTCATTATCTGTTGAGAATAACATTTACATGTATCTTATGAAGAGATGCTCTCCTTACATCTATCTATTGTCTCATATTACTGTGTACATAATTTATACAAACATATATTCATTCCCATCTAAGCCATCCATATTTAAATCAAAATAATACCTTAAACTTCTAATTAAACCAAGTTATATATAAAGGGATTCTTCCATCATCATTCTATGTTTTCCTTGTCACCAATTCTTGCCTTTTTTATTTTTGGCGACAACCAATTCCTTGCCTTTTGAGCTACCCACATTTGCTGTATTTTGTTGAAAAAGGGGGTGATATTCGAAAATCCCTTTAGAAACCACAGTTTATCATATAATTATATATAAAATTTATAATCATGAAAAAACATGCCACATGTTCATATAGCATATATGGCAATAGTACACATCATGAGGTTCCACCTCAACAACTTTGCATACATATGGCAATAATTTACGACATGAGGTTCCACCTCAACATCATACCACAATAATTTATGACATGAAGTTCCACTGCAACATCTTTGCACATTACATGGCACAATCAAGCATGCAGAATTAAATACATAAAAATAAGATAAAAAGGGTTTTTACCTATCTCCCTTTGTTTTCGTTTACCTTCCTCGGTATTTCCTTTTACAATCTTCCTTGGGGTGTTCAAGTAGAAGTCAAATTCCAAAAGCATACATGTATAATACTACGTTAATTATATGCTTATACAGCTTTATTTAGCTCCTCTTTCTCCCCTAATCCCATTTCTACCCCTTTGCATTATTTGATTTTCTTTCCTTGTCTTTTGAATTATTTTTCAATAATTTTGAAAATCATAACTTATTCCATAAAATTCTAAATGCAATGACTCAAGCTTCTATTTGAAGCTCTCTATATTCTGTTTCAATAAATATTAGCATTCACTAAATATAGTCCATCAATATTCTCAAATAATTGCTCAAATGTTGTAGCTTATTAAACAACTTTTCACATTTTAGATATTTCAAAAACAAACTTTATTAATTCATAACTTGCAACCTATTTATACAAATAATGCATTCTAGTACTCATTTTAAAGCTTGTTATGAGTACTATTAACTTACAAATTTTCATGGTCAACAATGACTATTTGACCTGTTAAAAATTCACTCAAATACAATTGTTCAGATTTCAATATCAGACTTTGTTTCACTTCCTCAAATTTTCAATTTTTTTAATATTCCCACATGTACTAGCTTACATATTTGTATACATCCACGCACACAAATATGCATGTACATACACACTATTATGCGTATATATAAAATCTTACTTTTCAAAAATTATCTTTAATGTCGCATAGGCATTTTAGTACCTTCAAATAACATCTTCGTTATTTCCTATAACAACATCTTCCAACAATTTATGCATGCATACATATATATATACAGATACACATGCAAGCGTGCGCACACACACGCGCGCGCACACACACACACACACACACACATATTTCCCTCAAAGGAAATAACCAAAATTTGTAGTGACTAACTCAAAAATCCAAACCGTTGAAAATTATCTATTAAAATTTCTCTATATTTCTATGGTTTTATATTATCCCAACTCAAAATTTCTCAAAATGATGACTTTAAAAATTTCCTCTGATCAGAATAAAATTACCACCATTAGAAAGATAAAAATACATAGAACAACTTTTATAAAGGAAGTTTATTGAAAAGAAGATATTTTTCTTATTTAAATTATCCCATAAAAGAATGCACCTCTCTGCTGTAGATATAAATAACGAGAGGAAGAAGAGGGTTGGGGTATTTATAAATGCCATCTTGCTCCCTCGGTGCTCGACATCTCTCTCATCTCCCTCTTTCTTTCTTTTCTTCTTTTTGACTTTTTCTTCATCTACCCATCCTCTTGTCTCCCACATTTTTTTTTGGTTTTGGCCTTCATCTTTCCTTCTTCCTTCTTCTTCGATAGCCTTGCAAACACTTCCTCTCTCTTTTTCAATAAGTCCAAGATGCTATAATATACTCCAATAAGTAGCTTTTCCTTGAATTTGACCCTCAATATGTAGAATAATTATTCTGAAATTAATTTCCTTAAAAATAAAATAATTTTCTAAAATAACTTTTGGCCTAAAAATTAATTCATACTTATCCAAAATTTTGTAATTGGCTTCCCAACGCATAATTTACATGTTAATTGCAATAGTCAAATTTTGGGATGATACAATCAACCTTTTTCACTAGTTCATTCTTTAACCTTCTCTAAATATGTCCAAACTATTTCAAATTATTTTCTACCATTTTCTTCTTCAATAGGTGTCAATCCAACCGTTCCTTGATAAAGTCAATATGGATCTTATCTTTCCTCGTAGGACGATCCATCCATCTCAACATCCTCATTTTAACTACCTCCACTTTATGCTCATGCATTCCTTTTAAAGTCCTATATTCACTACTATAGAAGCGTTGTGTGCTGAATAACAATATGAAAACGTGCAGCTTACAAGAACAAAATACCAATAACCCCCTCAACTTTATCCTTCTTGCATATAGCTGAATGGATGCCACATCAAATTATTTAAAGGGAAAATTGACCTTGTAATTCTTAAACTTTTAACTCAACTTCTCAACCTTAACTTAATAAGATTTAATCCCTGAACATGTAACTCGTTGATATATTATGATTTAGTCCCTGAACATTTGACTTGCCTATCCTTCGATCCCTCATCTTTATATTTTGTATGACTCATTTTTGAATCATCCTATGTGGCAAAATTTCCTTACAACTCAGCTCAACCTTTGCTTTTTTATAAAATTTAAATAAAAAAAGAAAGGAACAGAGATGACGGAGGTTGCAAGAGGTGCCAAACCCATCATTTTTGAATCATCCTATGTGGCAAAATTTCCTTACAACTCAGCTCAACCTTTGCTTTTTTATAAAATTTAAATAAAAAAAGAAAGGACCAGAGATGACGGAGGTTGCAAGAGGTGCCAAACCCATCTTCTTCACGGGCTACGTAGCCAACTTGGGCTTGTGCTTTCACTTAGCTATTAGAAGAGCTTGTAGATCCTGATGATGATTCTTCTTCTGTAACCTCTTACACAAGCGTGACCATGTTTGATCCCTCTTCAAATGCTCTTCTGCATCCTCTTTGATCCTTTCTTTTTTGGCTTTGACATTATAAAAAAGGCCCAGTTGGAGCTGAGTTGTAAGGAAATCTTGCCAAATAGAATGACCTAGAAATGAGTTAAGAAAAGTAGAGACAACAGGGATTGAATAATAGGTGAGTCAAAAGTTGAGTTGAGGGATTGTTTTTAATTAGATATATTGAAAAAGAAAATTCTGGTTTTTAAAAACTTAAAAAACAAAGACAATTTTTTTTTTCTTTTTTTAATATTTTTTTTCTAAAAATT
Organism: Vachellia collinsii; assembly: GCA_006871305.1. NCBI lineage: Eukaryota > Viridiplantae > Streptophyta > Magnoliopsida > Fabales > Fabaceae > Vachellia > Vachellia collinsii. The sequence continues at coordinate 40,449 of QFDD01000419.1, read as the reverse complement.
GGGAATTTATTTCTTCTCTGCTTGATAACTTTTTGATGACTCCCCATTTTTAGTTACATTTGATATATTTGGGGAGTCATTTGTGCATGATTAAAGGGATTTACCTAATATTTTAATAATATATCAATTTGGTTCTATCCACAAGTCACCTCTAGAAGAATGTCTTGATCCACTATAAAAATCATTTGGAGAGTAATAAATGACTATTTGTCAATTTTGCTATGCAATTAATGCTTAAATGTAACTCTTTGGAATTTTCTCTTTCCTTCAAAGTCTCATTTAATATGAGTAAATTTGAAAAAATGTTCAATTTAAGATAAATTTAATAAGTTAACTACTTCTTATTTATGATGAATTAGTTAAAGTGACTTGAGGGAGTGTCATAACTTTAAATTAAAATAGGAATAGTTAAATCTCGCTAGGTTAAAGAATAGATAAATAATAATCTAAAGTCTTTTTTTTTTTGTTAAAGAAAGGGCAAAATGATATATTACTTAAAATAAAAGTTACAAAATGAAAGGGATGAATGAAATGGGGAAAATAAGTTCAAAATGTGAAAATAAGCTTTTATATAAAAAAATCATTTTTAAATTCAGCTGAAATGTACAAATCTTAATTTAGACTTACATTTTTATTAAATCCTCAATAAGGTCTATATACCTTACATGGGATTTTTTCAATGTTGTTAAAAAACTATAATACTCAAGGTTCAAAAAACCGGATCGGACATTGAACCGGTCGAGGCAGTGGGTCAATGGTTAATGAGTCAGATCGGGGTCAAACCGGGGTCAGACCAACCATATTAAAATAATGACATTTAGTTGAAAATATTAAAATATAATACTTTTAATAAAGTTTAATTTCAAAATACTTATCTTTATCAGTTAAAATCTTTTAGTCACTGTAATTAATAATCATTCATAGTAAAAAAATATCATTAAAATTCATTCATCATCCATACAACGCTAATAATCAATCATAAAAAAAACCATGTTTGTAGTAAAAAAAAAGGAAAGGAAGAAACACCATCTAGTTCTTCCCTTTGTCACTAAATATTAATAAAAACAGTAAACCAAAAAAAAAAGAGAAATTGCATTAAGGTCCTACACAAGAAAATTAATATCAGAAAGGTCACAAAGGTTGCTACTAATAACACATTCACTTGTCAATGATGCTCTTTTACTTGTTAATAAAAACATTTTGAGAACTTTCTAATATTAATTTTTTTGCGTGGGACCTTAACGTAAATTTTCAAAAAAAAAAAGCAAAGGAAACATATATTTTTTGTTTGAAAAAAAATATATATATATGACTCGCTCAACCCAATCCGTGGTCTACCATTGAACTGGACCGGACCATATAGACCGGTCCACCGATTCACCGGTCGAACCGGCCTGTCCGGTCCGGTTTTCCTTTCCTTGATAATACTTCTTTGTTATTAAAAAAATGAAAATTAAAGGTAGTTGTATACCTATATTTTAATTACAAATTCCTAAAGACTTTTAATATTAATGTTAAAATCCACACTTCTTTAAATTATTGACATATCAACTTTTAATTCTCTTAGTTAACTTTCAACAATATTAAGGGTAGGTTCTAACAATTTCTCTTTTAATCCTAACTTCTAAATTGCTATTTTGTTCTGATTTTTTTTACAAAAATTTTGTTATGAAAGGGTTATACAGATTTTTTTTTTGAATAAGGATTAATAGATTACTATTATATTTTGAATTTTTTGCTTTTTAGTTATGAATTTTCTTACTATTTTATTCAATTATTTATTTATTTTGTTGTTTTTAATATATAAGTGAGGAACAAAGCATATGAACAACTTCATAATTATTATGTTGAATAGGAATTGTCTTATGCGTCTGTACACTTCCAAAAAATAATAAATAAAAGGAATGCATCTAAAAAGCAGAAAAGGTTTTGTCAGACAAAAAAGAGTGAGAAAAGCGATCATACCAAAAGGAGAGAGAAAGGATATGCAGGTAAAATCACAAAATTCAGAAACTCAAATAAGGTCTATAGACCTTATAAGAGATTTGATAAAAGTCTGGACCAAAAGTAGGATTTGTGTATTTTGGCTGGATCTATTTAGAATTTTTCTCATTATCTATGATAGAGGATTTCACTTTCTAAAAGAAAAAAGAACAGATGGTTGATATCAGATGCTATGTTGCACTGAGGGGTTGAATCAATGAGGCACAAGTTGATTAAGTTCCTTTTGACACAGAATGTCAACTGAGTTATTTCCATTTGTCAATAATCCTGAACTGTTGATCCAATATAGGGCTACTCTTAGACAAGCATAATTGAAATGAGAGCCTGGAGAGTGTAATCTTTTCCATGAGAGTACTTGCAAAGGGACATCGTATAGGCAAACACAACATTCCTACAAAGAAGTTTTAAAAATTTTCCAGAGTTGAAAAAGATATCTTCTCAAATATTTCTTTGATGACTAGAAGCGGATGAGTTAATTTACCCTGATGGAGGGATAGATTTCTTTTTTGCCATATTGTACTAATTAACACCACAATTCCTTTCAGAATTTCCTGTTGATTATGATCATAAAGATGGAGAAGTAATTTTTTAAGCCAGGAAGAGCTTGTGTTGAGGTTTGAACATGGCGGGAATAACAAGAAGCTTGCAAACCAGATTGCCCTTGTGTATGGGCATGAAAAGAAGACGAGCTCTTAGAATATCAAAAGATGGGAGAGAGGAATGGAGTAGTTTCTAAATTGAAAGTAACGATTTATTTGACAGTGAGATGGACCAGAGAAATATCCAAAATGGATCAGAAGATTTACCATTGTTCAAAAGTGATCAGAGATAATATTTGAAACGTGATTTAACTGAGTATTTTCCTGTTTAGTGACTTGACCAGATGATTCTATCTGGGAAAGAAAAGAAGAAAATGGGGAGTTTGAGAATCTATAGAGGAACATTAATAGGGTAAAGAGATAGAACAAGTAGCAGGTCATTCCATTTAATTGGATTCCAAGTGGAGGAGCGAGGTATGCATTAAAAGGTCAGCAATATACTTGGTGTTCCAATCAGAAGCTTGACCGTCTTGCATAGGCCACCACAATGGCTGGAGAGTGGGATTGACATAAGGAGCACATTATAAAAGGATACTAGCATGCATATGCACCATTATTTAATTTTATTCTGATTACGATGGTAATGCATGAGTTAGTTTCGAGTTAATCAAATAGGATACCTGCATGCATGTTCCTTCAATTAAGTGTTCTTTAGTTTAGTATATTGAGTCAATTGTTTAATATTCAATTTAGTATACAGATGTGTGATCATACTTGGCATGATGGCATCCTAGTTGATGTCCACATCCTACACAGCGATCAATTCAGACAGCACAACACACGTGTATATAATATTTCTAAAAGATATCATATCAAATACAATCCAAGTCAAATTATATATTATATAAGAAAACCAAATAAAATGTTGGGACGTATATCCCAACAATTTTTATTTATTTGATATAATAGTGATGTATAAAATGCTCAGGCATTTTTGTAGGGCATTATTGATTATGCTCGAAATGGCTTCTGCAGCAGATCAATTATTTTCTGATCCACTTGGAAAGCTTTTTGAAGAACCGCAGGAGAGATGGGTGGATTAGAGCCAAACACAGCGTTTGCAATAGTGATCACTCCAGCATTTTGGCTGCTTAGACCTGCAAAGGCAACGGCATTGCCATAACCCACATTCAGCTGGAAGTGAATCAGACCGATCGGAAACACAAACACGTCTCCCTTGTTCAGCACTTTGGTAAACAATCGATTGTTATCTTGATTAGATGTCACAAATCCGACTAAAAGAGTGCCTTCGAGCACTACAAGGATCTCAGTGCCACGTGGATGGGTGTGAGGAGGGTTCAACCCCTTTGGCCCATAGTCAATGCGAGCAAGAGAGATGCCAAGAGTGTTCAATCCAGGCAACATGTTCACGTCGACAGCTGTGACGTTGGAGCCATTAGGGTTTGAAGTGTCTCTGGGTACGTCCAATCCAGATAAGAAGAAGTCCTCAGCTTTCACAACCTTTGGATCCTTGCAAAATTTCCCGTTCACAAAAACTGCAAATTTAAAAGATTAAGTTAGTTTGCTAAAAAACAATAAATGAATCAAACTTTATAGATTTAGTGTAATTTGCCCTCTAAACCGTAACTTTAGAAGTTAAGTGCGTATGTCTGTACCTGCTGGAGTAGCTGAGTCATTGAGTGCGACGCAGAAATCTTGAAGAGGACTTGGGTCATATGCCTGCACAAGAGCAGAAGCAAAAGCCAAGAGGGTAACAACCAAGTACACAGCTTTCATCTTGTGTGTATAAATCTCTATCTCTATCTTTAATTACCTCTTTCAATTCTCTCTCTGCGTTTGAGTTTATGAATGAACTTAAATGGAAGATTTTAATGGCTATTTATACAAATGGAAGCCATTGATGCGGTCTTTCATTTTCTCGCAGGAACAAAATAAAGACTTGGTATTTCTTCACATGCTGCAACTTCTCTCCATTCATTGGATGAGAGTTGTGATCCTTTCTTTACCAACTACGTATATGAATGGGTCTTTTCCCAAATATATGTACTATTCATTAATTTATTAAGATGCCTTATTTTGACCTTTTCATAACGTGAGTGCTAAACTTGTAATTGTTCAAGTTCTTATTTTGGACTTTGAGGGTTAGTGGCCAATCTATATGTTTGAGAAGGAACAGAAGAATTGGTCTTCGGTGCAATTTTCTTTAGCTAGATGTGCAGTTGTTGACTGCAGTTTCCCAATCAGTTATTTTAGTGTAATTGCAAAGAAGCTATTGCTTATTATATTGTACCAGTAGATATTTAAATTTTATGCAATACATGAGAAAAATATATTTACAAAGTAGCATATATAATATGATTAAAATTGTGTGTAAATTTATCGACACTTAAAAATGTAAGAAATATATGTAAAAACTAACAATTATGAAATCAAATGCTAGGCATAAGCACGCTAGCTATTAGGAGATCGTAGTGAGATTTTATTTTACACAAAAACTAATTTCCGGTGCTTTTTTCCCCCTGTTAAGAACAGTCATTGCTAAAATTATCTCGGTTTTTTAGTCAAAATATAACATCAAAATTTTACCCAACCAACAAAAGGGTACACTAATATCTAATTGCTAACTAACTAAACATATTAAAGCATGGGAACTCTAATTTGCTATGATGAGTTGGATGTCATTTTTCTATGGGTGATTTTATGTAAAAAGAAATATAACGTCGTTTAATTAACTCGTTCAATATGCACATACCATGCATAGGATTTAATGAATAGGTAAATAATGAAACAAACGTGACAGTTAAAAGGACAATATGAGGGAGACATAAAATGCTGTTAACAATAATTATGTATATCATAGTATTGATAATATATTATTATAATTTATTGGCCTTATAAATTTATCAATTGCTCATAAATTTAATTGGCAAGATTGCTCATACATTTAGTAATGATATGTAAGGGCTAAGTTACGCACAGGTCTTCAACTTTGGGAGAAAAAGCCCATATTATACACAATATTTTAAACAAGATTACCTCTATTAGAAGGATGCATGTGTTCATCCAAGAAAAAATCCTCAACTTTAAATCAGGTACAAATACAACTCTTAACATTTAAAATTTAATAAACCTCCCTGAAATTTAAATTTGTGCTAATAACCCAAAACCATCAATTATATACTTTTTAAACTTATTTAGGTATACATATAACCCTTAGAAACAACAATTTTTCTAAACCAGTTATTTAACTCTCAAATCATATTGACAAAATTAGTGAATCTTATAAAATATGTTTGAATTTAAAAATAAGTTAAAATGTGATAAAAGAGAATAAAACATAATCTCAAAACATTTATCATGCTTAAAGAAATCGAACTCCCCTTTCAAAATTTACCCGTGATAGAAATTGGTAAATCTATATATTCAAATACCATCACAGATAATAAGATTTTACTAAGTCACTGCTTACCAAACTATAGCATAAAAATCAATGTCATAGTAATGGGCATCAACCTTCGCAAATCAGATCCAATAATGCAAATATAACTTATTTTAAAGAGTATATTACAAAATTTCCACTCAAGTTTGTGGTTTCAAAAATAATAATATCACCATATTGAATTAGGGGCCTACAGCCTACAATAAAAATAATCCCAAAATAACACGATTCAGAGTATATATTAAAATATCAGAGTACATTGAAAAATAAACCCTATAGTGGCAATATACATATAATCAACACATTATTAGAGGAGAAGACTATACAATAACAATAGCCATGCGCAAACCTCCACAACCTTTCTCAATATAGGTGTTATCACCTAAAAATGTTAATAGTAATGGAGTGAAATAAAAATCTCAACAACCAACTATCTAACTCAAAAGGCATATCAGTAAGTGCTAATGAGAGATAAAGAATTAATTGCATCATTTTATGAGTGAAGTAACAAAATCCCTGGATATAACTATGTCGCAAAAAATATATCCATAACCCATACTCAATTTCTCAAAGAGCACATAGTCATTTCTAATTACATCTCACAAGTTGTATCTCAATACCATCATTATAAATATATCACAAACATCACCAGGGTCACACAGATTAATAATGACCTGACCACTTTTCTTAATTGCTAGGTCTCCTTACAACTCCTTTGCCTTATCTCCTCTAACTAAACCCATGGGCTAGTGCTTTCCTATATGACTGGTAGCTACTCAAAATGATAGGAATCAAGAATCTACTTCATATCCTACATTCAGAGCCTATGATCCCTTACAAGACATTGGAAGCCCAATGACACATTCAAGCAGTAAAAGAATGAAGGAGGTTTAAAAAGTGTTGATTAGAGATATATTTGAGATGGAAGCCCAAACCAAAAATATAGAGAAAAGCCCAACAATTCTATCCATCTTGGGAGAAGTGTGAAAGCTTTCAAATGATTAAATGACCTTAAAATTGCATTACTAGAAGCCTATTCAAGGCCCAAGTTGTTGAGTCTTTTGTTGAGATAATGTTTTAATGATGACAAATATGTTTTTGAAATTGTGTTTTGAATTATCAGTTTTCAGAAAGTTTTTGAAAATCTTCGAGTTTTAATGAAATATTTGAGAGAACTCGAGTTTCGTGTTTTAGAACTCGAGTTACAGTGTTTAAAAGCGTGCTCAAAATCTCAAACTTTCAAGAGAACTCAAGTTTTGATTCGAGTTATATCAAAACTCGAGTTCTGGAAATCAAAACTCGAGTTTCGAGTGTTGAAAAAGGTTTTAGAAATGTGAAATTTTTTAAAAGAACTCGAGTCTGAATGAAAGTTGTCTCAAAACTCGAGTTCCATGTTTTAAAACTCGAGTTTCGTTCTTTGGAAGTCTTTTGAAAATCAGAACTTGCAGTGGAAACTCAATTTATGTTGGAAGTTTTGGCAGAACTCGAGTTTTGTTTTATAGAACTCGAGTTTCGGGCTCTCAAATGACTTTGGAAAACCAAACTTCCTTCCAAAACTCGAGTCTTCAGTGGAAGTTTTGCAAGAACTCGAGTTACGCATCTCAGAACTCGAGTTTCGAAGAGAGAGAAACGAAACTCTCTTCCCAAACTTCAAGTTTAAGTGAAAGTCTCGACGGAACTCGAGTTTCAGGTTTTCAGAACTCGAGTTTCGAGCAGAGTCAAATTTTCTAAACCTCAAAACCTCTTTCCAAACTTGAAGTTTTCGCTTAGAGTTTCAATAGAACTCGAGTTTCATAATATCAAACTCGAGTTTCGAAAGGCAAACTCCTTTTAAACTCAAAACTTCCAGTGCAACTCGAGTTTCATATAAAAGTTATGTTTCGAAACTTGAAGTTTTATGAAGGAAAACTCGAGTTTCGAAGGACAAACACGCTGAAATACAAAACTATCAAGAGAACTCGAGTTACAATTAAAGTTATGACTTGAAAACTCTCAAAACTCGAGTTACAATCCAACCGTATTCTATCCCGAATACTCAAACGGTGCAGAACAATACTCAAACTTTTACAATCCACAAAAGATTCACCCTCGAATCTTCACTACGTGCTTTTCCTTTCTTCTTGACGGTGCAGAGTCGGTCTTCATAAGATTGAATTGGATTGAGAGGAACCAACTTCATCTTGTTGTCATTATGTTGAAAGGAGAATTGATTTTTGTGACCATCATGTTGAGCTCTTTTATCAAATTGCCATGGACGACCTAATAAGATATGGCTAGCCATCATGGGTACCACATCACATAATACCTCATCTTGATATCTTCCAATAGAGAAAGGGACTAGCACTTGCTTAGTTATGCATGCACTTCCACTATCATTGAGCCATTGCATAGTATATGGTTTAGGGTGCTTTAAGGTGGGGAGATTTAATTTTTCAACAAGGTACTAGCTAGATTGGTGCAACTTCCTCCATCAATGACCACACTACATATTTTATTTTGAACAATCCCTCTAGTACGAAAAATGTGATCATGATGCTCTTTCTTAGAATCTTCTTTTGGTTGTATATTTAAAGCACGTGTTGTCATTAGGAATTCTCCATGCTGAACTCCTTCTATAACATCTTCTAGTGGTGGCATATCATCATCATTACTTTCACTCGAGCACTTACTTTCACATCCTCCATTATCATGAATGAACATGGTCTTTTTACTTGGGCATTGAGATTTCATGTGCCCAATTCCTTGACACTTAAAACAATGAATCTCATTAGATTTAGAAGAGGAATTTTCGTCATAGTTACCTTTAGTGATGACGCTCTTTAATTTAGGCTCCTCCATTTGCTCAACTGTAAACCTAAATTCGTCTCTAATACCATCAGCACATCTAGCGTCCAATCTTTTTTCAATTTTAGAGGCCTTATGCACAAGCTCTTCTTTATCAATAAAGTGATACATCTCAACCTCATCTCTAATTTTAGGACGTAAGCTATTTATATAGCGATTCATAGTGGTCTCCTCATCCTTTTCTATCCCAGCTTTCATCCTCAGGAGTTCAATCTCATGGTCATACTCTGCTACGCTCATAGAACCTTGATGGAGACGTTGTAGTTTATGCTTCATCTCATTATAGTAATGACATGGAACAAATTGTTTTCTCATGGAAGCCTTCAACTTTTCCCAAGTTCAAATTGGGCCTTTTTCCAAGATTCCTCCTTTTGATTTGTAATTGATCCCACCAATATCTAGCATAATTAGTTAATTCAAGTGCACCTAGTTTTACCTTTTTCTCCTCGGGATAATCATGAAGTTTGAAAACTTGCTCCACCCTTCGTTCCCACTCAAGGTATTCATCTGGGTTCGACTTTCTTGAGAAAGAAGGAATATTTACTTTGACTCCTAAATCATCTTCTCTATTAGAGTAATGTCTCTCCTTCCTTGATCTTCGGTGGTCGTATTTGTATGCCTTATCTTCATATCTCGAACATGTAGAATTAAATGATGTCATCTATTCATCTATCAGCTTCAAACTAAGCTTTTGAAATTCTTCTCGTATAGCATTCATGAATGAATTAAATTCTCTGCGAGTCACTGGTCATGAGTCTTCATCACATGAATTTTTGTGTGACATCTTCAGATACTCTTGCCACGGCAGCTTGAAACATATGGGTGATAGGCCAAACCAGGCTCTGATACCAAATGATACGGATTAACCCCGTATGTTAAGGATTTGATCAGCTAAAACCCTAGAGGAACTTGTCTCTAGATCCTTAGCTATAAAATACTCCACAAAAGTTGATCAGACTTTTGCAACCCAACCGTGCAACCCAACCGTATTCTATCCCGAATACTCAACACAAGTTAACACTTGCCAAAGAAAACTTCTTCATCCATTGACTTCTAAAATAACTGAATACAACTGGGTTTATAAATAGGGAAACTTACTACCCTAATATGATTTAAAATATCAAAATAGAACAATATCCTAGATATTCTACCCCCAATGGATTTTACAAGATAATATTATCTAATAAATATCCAAAGGATTTATTCAAAAAAAATACTAAATCTGCAAACTAAATTAATAAATGAAATATAAAATATCTAAAATAAAAATTATTATTCTTCATTAGATCTCAGCTCTTGGATCTCCATCAGTAAGAGCAAACATCGAGTGAAGAAATGAGCAGTATACAATGCAAGCAAACAAAGGATGTAAGAAGGTTGTATTTGAACTAGGTGATTGGGTCTGGGTACACATTAGACAATGGCACTTTCCTACCCAAAGGCAGTCCAAGTTGCATCCCAAGGGTGATGGTCTATTTCAGGTGTTGGAGTGGATTAACGATAACGCCTACAAGATTGACCTTGTTGGTTCTTATGGTAACGTTTTTGCTACCTTTAACGTGTCAAACCTAACCTTATTTGATGTAGGAGATTAAAGGACGAATCCTTTACAGGAGGGAGGGAATGATAGGAATTAAGAATCTACTTCATATGCTATGATCTCTTACAAGACATTGGAAGCCCAATGACATGTTCAAGGAGTAAAAGAATGAAGGAGGCTTTACAAGTGTTGATAAGAGACATATTTGAGATGGAGGCCCAAACCAAAAATGTAGAGAAAAGCCCAACAATTCTATCCATCTTGGGAGAAGTGCAAGAGTTTCCAAATGATTAAATGACCTTAAAATTGCATTACTAGCAGCCTATTCAAGGCTCAAGTTGTTGAGTCTTTTGTTTAGTTTGTTTATTTGATGTATTTCTTTGGGCTACACACTTAAAGAAATACTTAAGCCCAACTATTTATTTTAGGATGAATTTTAGGCTTTTGTTCTTATTTTATTTGTTAGGAGTATTTTAGAAAGCCTAGAATATTATCTTATCTCTATCTCATAGTATCTATCCATATCTTTTTGAGCTTTTACATGAAATCATTTATCTTTATTGATCATACCCATAGCTATCTTTATTTATCATACCCATAGCTTATAATTACCTACCTGTGTAAGCTATTTTCAAATTTGATTTAGTGAGAAAACTATTTAGTTTCTTTTAAGCAAGCATTGCTTGTTCTTTGGTGTTCTTGATTGAATACCTTGAGGGCTTATTCGAGTTATAGATGTTCTGGATTGAATACCTCATGTCATTTTTGTGAGATATTGTGGAGATTCCTAATCCCCCATGTGCTTCCATATCATAAACTCACCATTCAAGTGATGTGGACCAGCCAAGTCCCCAGATATCCCCTCAACATCAATAGGGGTGTCAAGGGCCCTCTTAGAACAATGAGCCTATGATCATCTGGTGTACGGCCGGAAGTCCTCTATCCTTATCTCCTCTTTAGCATGCTGAAATTCATCCCCTTATCTCCTCTGTAGTAACTTTTCATCAATAACAACATCCACCTCTCCATTTCACAACACTCATTTTCTAAAGGTCATTAAAGATACATTCACAATTTGCCATCAACACATATATATGTATACATGATTATCCAATAACACTTTATTACCAATGATTTCATATTCAAGATCACAATAGAAGCATAATAATATGTCAAGAGGCAATTGTAAATATTGTCATTACCACACATAATCTCTTTGACTCCAAATTTCCAATACATTTCAACATTAATAATGTAAGTTTATAAAGTAATGTCACATTTATGATAATAAATTCAAAACCACTCACAAATGTGTCACAAGCACACATAATAAGTGAAAAGTGGTTACCTCACGCTAATTAAGTGCGCAACTCCACAATTATTCAAACCCAAAGCTTAAGCCACCAAAACATAATCAATCTACACAATTAATTTAATTACATATTAATTAATGATAACCAAATCCATAATATATGAATTTAAATAAAATTCTCTCCAAACTTTTATTCCTCCAACAATCCCTTACTTACAATCATAATTCAACTTCTTTATTTCAATCACATTTCTATCATCCAATACTTCTATATCACTTGTTAAACTTATAATCAATAATTTCTTTCATTTCCGAAAATCCCCAAAATTTGGTCTTTAAATCCTCAAAAATCACATAAATCAAATATCCTTAAATCCTTATTGAAATCCCAATTTATTTCTTCTATAAATCATTTATCACTTATTGGAATTACTAAAAATATAATTATTTCATCAATCTATTTACAAACCCAAAATTTCAACAATTAAAGTTCCTCCAAAATTCCTAATATTTCCTTGTAAACATCAAATCCAATGCTTCCAATAATCAACACACACACACACGCTCCAATGAATTAAGGTAAATTATAAAACTCAAATTTAATGGGTACATATATCATATTTGTGCCAAATAATAAATTGCTTCTATAAAAAAATTATTTTTAAATTCTCAAAATAGCCAAAAGGCAAAACGAAATATATCAAAATGTACTAATAATTTATCTTTATAATTTATAGTCATCTATTACTAAAACTCAATACTTAGTCCAAACACTAAACAAAAAATCTGCTCTATAACTCAAATAAATTATACCATTAGATTGATCTACTGAGTAGAATAATTTTTATGAGTGATTAGAATTAGTTTTACTTACCTAAATGAGCTTCAAAATTTGAAATATTCTAACAATGGTAGATTGACCACAGAGAAAGAAAGAGGCGCTGAAAGAGAACTGTGAAAAATAAAAATCCGGACTCCCTCTTTCTCACATGACCTAAAATAGATTATTTGGCTAAAATTGCGTAATAGAGTCATGGGAGAAAATTACAGCAAAGTACCCCATGATTTCATTTCCCCTCTTTTCTTCTTTTTATTTGCTTTCTTTTTCTATTTCAATAAATTATATTTGATAAAAACATGTTACTCCAATAACTACAAGATAACTTCTCGATTATCATAAAATAATTATTTTATAACGATATTCAAAATTTTGGGATGTTACACATGCAACCTCCTTAAACTTTAAGTTATCAATAGATATATAATTTTCATACAAACGAATAGATATATAATAAACAAAACTAATAATGTGGGAGTTTTCTACATAAATGTAAGAGTTTAGGTTTATTGTGGAGTTTAAAAAATGATGGAGTTGTCCATGTATGTCATAAAGTTTAAGGTAGTTGTGTTTAATTTATCCTTAAATACCTAATACAAGATATGTATTATTTTCATAACTAGTATTGTATAGTGATGAGCTACAATTAGACCTTTCATGGAGAAAAAAGAAGAAAGAAATAGGACGAAGAAGTTAAACAATTAGTTATGTACTGTTCATCACATGAAAATAAGCAAAAAATAAGTAAAATATTGTACAGATTTCAACAACAATAACAATCAAGCCTTATCCCACTAGGTAGTTGATCAGACTGAAATGTCACTTTCCGGTTCATTCAAAATATGATTGCATATGATAATGTAGTATAGGGCACAACCCATCATTTTTTCGAGGAGTGTTTTTATTGGAAAACTTAGTCTAAACCAGCTATAAAAAACATGTTGATTTAGATAAAAAAAGGAGTTTTTGTTAGGATAGGATTTGACCAAGAGGAGGTGAATTGGTCTAATAAAATTTTCGCAAATTTTGAAGCTAAAACAGAGTATGAAAGAAAGTGAACAAAGAGATTTATCTTGGTTCGGTCCACTTGACCTACGTCTAGTCCTCAGAATCCTCTGAGCTTTTCAAATCCACTAATATCAAAAAGTTACAACAACACAGAAGAAGGACTCTCCCCCTTCCTAACTCAATTCAACCCACTAACACTTTTGCTCGTGTCTTTTCCCACTCAAGATTCTCCAATCGTGAGTTACTCTCACATAATCAATAAATGTATAAGTATATTCTCCTTTCTGAGAATTTAATGATGAACACTAAAGCAATAAAATATGAGAGAATGAAAACAGAGGAGGTAGATGAATAACAATAAATTCGATTTCAGTAGTTGCGTTCTCTGTCTTCTGAAACATGTGTTGAGATAATGTTTTGATAATGACAACTATGTTTCTGAACTTATGAATAAAATTCTTTGTTTTCAGAAAATTTTAAGTAATTTCAAGTTTTAATGAAAGTATTGGGAGAACTCGAGTTATAAGCTTCAGAACTCTAGTTAAATTGGTTAAAAATGCTTTCAAAACTCAAAACTTTCAAGAGAACTCAAGTTTTGATAGAAGTGTTGTCAAAACTCGAGTTCTGGGAGTCAAACTCGAGTGTCGGGTTTTGAAACAAGTTTCAGAAATCCAAAACTCTCAGTAGAACTCAAGTTTGAACAAAAGTTTTGTCACAACTCGAGTTCTATGTGACAGAACTCGAGTTTCGAGTTTTAAAACTATTTTATAAAATCAGAACTCTCAAAGAGAACTCAAGTTTTAATGGAAGTTTTGGTGAAACTCGAGTTATGCTTTGTAGAACTCGAGTTTCGGGCTTTAAACCATGAAACCTCCTCTCAAAACTTGAAGTTTTAACAAAAGTTTTAATAGAACTCGAGTTATGGGATGCAGAACTCGAGTTTTGAAGAGAGAGAATTAAAACTTCTTTCACAACTTGAAGTTTCAACAAAAGTTTGATACAACTCGAGTTTGGTGAAAAAAGAACTCGAGTTTTGAGGTCTGAAAAATTTCTGAACTTCAAAACTTCTTTCTAAACTTGAAGTTTCATCAAAAGTTTTGATATAACTCGAGTTTTAGGAGACAAAACTTGAGTCTCGAGGTGTGAACTTGTTTAAACTGAAAACTTCCAACGAAACTCGAGTTGCAATGGGAGTTATGATTTCAAAACTATCAAAACTTGAAGTTTTAAAGCATGAAACTCGAGTCTCGAAGAACTTGTTTAAACTGAAAATGTTTTAGCTTACGAAAAAGTGTGAAAGCCTATGTTTTAAATTCTATAACTCAAGTTTTATCTAGACTCTTATTAAAACTCGAGTCACAACAAAAGTGATCTAAATTCTGCTTTGTTATTTCTTCAATAACTCGAGTTCTTAGCGAGTAAAACTCGAGTTTGCTTTATCTGACAGTAATGCAGAGTGTCAGAAGCTTTACGTTGATCTCAATCAAGAGAAAGTGAATGATGTGCTTGTTCCCAAAACTTGTAGTGAGTTTGATGAACAAGACTTGAAGAAAGCCTTACTTAACAGGAAAGCTATTTTAATGTTGCAGGCATCTTTAAACGAAGATGATTTCTTCAGGATATGCACACTCCCCTCAGCCAATCACATGTGGGAAGCGTTGGAGATAGCCTATGAAGGAACTGAAGCGGTGAAGAAGGGTAGAGTTAACACTCTCACGACTGAGTATGATTTACTCAGAATGAAAGAAGGAGAAACCATCACAAAATTTGAAATGAGACACACTCATCTCATTAACAAGTTGGCTGCCCTCAAAAAGACCTACGACCAATGTACCCAAGTGAGAAAAATTCTCAACATCCTCACTGACAAGTGGGAAGCTAAAGTCAGGGCCATTGAAGAATCAAGAGGAGAATCAATGATGTCCATGGCTGCTCTCTTTGGAAGTCTTGCAGAATATGAGAGCAAACAAAAGTTTAAAAAGGAGCTTTCTAGAATAAAAGACAGAAAGAAGAAAGACCTAGATCTCAAGTCAATAAAGGAGAAGGAACCTAAAACAGAGGCTGAAGAAGAAGATGAAGTGGAAGACGAAGAGCTGGCCATGGTTGTTTGGAGGTTCAAGAAACTCTATAGAAAAGATCAGCCTCCGAGAAGATTTCAAAAAGGTGCTTCTAGCAAAGAAATTATTTGCTATGAATGCAAAAATCGGGGCACATGAAAGCTGACTGTCCTCAACTATACCAACGAAACAAAGAAACGAAAAAGTTTAAATCATTCAAGAAGAAGAAGGCATATGTATCTGGGATATGGGGAGACAGCTCATCAGAGGATGAAAGTGAACCTAAGGAGGAAGCCAACATTTGTCTTGTGGCTCAGGAAAAAGAAAATTCAGAGACAGATGAGGTAATCATTACTGAACCAACTTATGATGAATTACGTTTAGAATATGAGGAAATGCATAGAGCTACTTAAATTTGCTAAAGAATTAGCTAGTTTAAGAAAGAAGGTTAAAGAACTTGAACAACCCATAACAAATATAGTCACAGAGAAATGTCCAGAGTGTCCAGTTTTGAAAAAGGAAAATGAACGATTAAGTAAGGCTCTGGAAAGGTTTACTAAAGGTAGTGAAATGCTGCAAGTCATTTTAAAGAGTCAGAAAGTGGTAAATGATAGAACTGGAATAGGATATAACCCAATTAGTGATAAAAGGAAAGGAAAGAAAAGAAACGGAGGTAAAAGTTATCTCAAATATTTTCAAAAGTCTATTCATAGGTCTGAATCTTTTGCATAATGTAATTATTGTAACAGAAAAGGGCATAGAACTTCCTCTTGCTACTTTAAGAAAGTAAAAACTTTAGGAACTTACAAATGGATACCCAAGGAGACACATGAGTTTAAAACGTGTCAAACTAACCTCAAAGGACCCAACAAGCTTTGGGTACCTAAACCTATAACCTGAATTTTTGAAGGTATGTCTTAGAGTATCCAAATCAAACAAATGGTACATCGATAGTGGATGCTCAAGACACATGACAGGGGACAAGAGTAAATTCATCAACTTGAAATCAAAGGATGGAGGAAAAGTAAGCTTTGGAGGGAATCAATCTGGGAAAATCACTGGGATTGGTGAAGTTGGCAACTCAAATGGAGTACCAGTGAAGGATGTATACCATGTTAAAGGGCTCTGTCACAACTTGCTAAGTGTGAGTCAAAGCACTGATAGAGACAACTGGGTCATATTTGATTCACAAGAATGTTTCATTGTCAATAAGAAGGATTTGTGCATTGACAAAGAGAAAATAAACATTCAACTATGAGCACCCAGGGACGGTAACTGTTACACTCTTGACTTAGAAAATTCTTTTGCTAATTCTTGTTTCATTAGTCAAGCAGATGAAAGTTACTTGTGGCATAAATGTTTAGCTCATGTGAACATGAATCAACTTGACAAGTTAATTAAGCATGATTTAGTTCAAGGTATTCCAAAGCTCAAAGTTAAAAGTGATTTGATATGTGATGCTTGTCAGATGGGAAAACAAAACAAATCATCTTTCAAATCCAAAAATGAGATTTCAACTAAAAGACCCCTTGAACTTCTTCACATGGATTTAATGGGTCTAGCAAGAGTAAAAAGTCTTGGTGGAAATCTTTATACACTTGTCATAGTTGATGATTATTCTAGATTCACTTGGACTATGTTTCTATCATCCAAGAATGAAACTTTTGAATTATTTGTTATATTTTCCAAAAAGGTCCAAAATGAGAAAGGTATGTCTATTGTGTCAATCATGACAGATCATGGAGGAGAATTCGAGAATGGGGACTTTGCAACCTATTGTGAAGGGAAAGGAATTTGTCAAAACTTCTCAGCTCCCAGGGCTCCACAACAAAATGGAGTTGTTGAAAGAAAGAACAAAGTCCTGACAAACATGGCACGAGCAATGATGATTGAAAAACAAATGTCACAAGTTTTCTAGGCTGATGCAATCAACACAGCATGCTACATCTCTAACAGGGCCTACATCAGACCATCACTCGGGAAGACACCATATGAGTTGTACAAAGGAAGAAAGCCAAACCTTTCCCATCTTCACATCTTCGGAAGAAAATGCTTCATTCACAACAATGGGAAGGAAAATATTGGTAAATTTAATCCTAGAGCTAATGAAGGTTTATTTCTCGGTTATTCAAATAGGAGTAAAGCATACAGAGTGTTTAAAAAATGTACTTGTGTAGTTGAGAAATCAATACATGTTGTTTGTTGAAACTGAAGCTCAGACAAAACCTTTAGTAGATGATGAAATTGTTATTTCAAAAGATTTTCAAAATGTGACTTCATCAAAAAATGATCCTGAGGAGGATCCTTCGGATGAACATTTTCAAACTTCTCAACCAAAGTCGTGGAAGTACATCAGAAATCACCCTCTCATTCAAGTGATTGGAGAAGTGAATGAAGGTGTACAAACACGAAGAAAATTACTAAATGAAGCACAATTTTCAGCATTCATTTCTGAGATAGAACCCAAAAATGTTGAAGAAGCTTTGTCTGACAATGACTAGATTATTGCTATGGAAGAAGAATTATACCAATTTGAAAGAAATCAAGTATGGAACTTGGTACCCCGTCCAAATGATCATCCAGTCATTGGAACAAAATGGGTATTCAAGAACAAACTTGATGAATCTGCAGTAATTTTTAGAAACAAAGCTAAACTGGTTGCTAAAGGGTATAATCAAGAAGAAGGAATTGATTATGAAGAAACCTATGCACCAGTAGCCAGATTAGAAGCTATACAGGTTCTTCTAGCTTTTGCTTGTCTCAAAAATTTTAAACTTTTTTAAATGGATGATAAGAGTGCTTTTCTAAATGGTTTTATTATGGAAGAGGTATATGTTGAACAACATCTTGGCTTTGAAGATATTTCAAAACCAGATCATGTGTACAAATTAAAGAAAGCACTCTACGGTTTGAAACAAGCTCCTAGAGCTTGGTATGAAAGGTTGAGCAAATTTTTAATTAACAAAGGTTTTGTCAGAGGGAAAGTAGATACAACTTTATTTATTAAACATATTCACTCTAATGTGCTTATTGTTCAAATATATGTTGATGATATTATTTTTGGAGCAACTAACAATGATCTCTGTGAAGAATTGCTAAGACAATGCAAGAAGAATTTGAGATGTCCTTGATGGGAGAATTAAATTTCTTTCTTGGACTTCAGATCAAACAAAGGAAGAATGGGATCTTTATAAGCCAAACTAAATACTTAAAGGAATTATTAAAGAAGTTTGGAATGGAACAATGCAGAAGTGCTGACACCCCCATGAGTTCCACTGCCTTGCTCGATGCAGACGTGAGCGGGAAGGACTTTGACATCAAGAGATATAGAGGGATGATGGGATCATTACTCTATCTCACTGCAAGCAGACCTAACATTCAATTTAGCGTGGGAATGTGTGCTAGATATCAAGCTGCACCCAAAGAATCACATGTAGAAAATGTCAAGAGAATTTTCAGATATCGAGCTGGAACCATTGACCTTGGAATGTGGTATCCAAAAGGTAAGAATGAATATTTGTTATCATATTCAGATTCTGACCATGCAGGCTACAAAACGGATAGAAAAAGCACAAGTGATCATTGTCAATTTCTTGGTGGGTCACTGGTGCCGTGGTTCAATAAGAAGCAATCAACGGTATCACTATCTTCAATAGAAGCTGAATACATTGTTGCTGCTAGTTGCTGTGCACAAGTCTTATGGATGAAGCAACAACTTCAGGATTTGGGAATGGATTTTACAGAAATTCCCATTCATTGTGACAATACCAGCATAATAAGTCTAGCAAAGAATCCTGTGCATCACTCCCGAACAAAGCATATAGATATTTGTCATCACTTTATTCGGGATCATGTTCAGAAAAAGGATGTCAAAGTCATGTTTATCCCAACTCACCAACAAGTGGTAGACATCTTCACCAAGCCTCTCGCCAGAGAATAATTTGTAAATATACAGAGAGAATTGGGAATGGTAAATCCCAATGAATTGTAAGTATTTTCTCATTTAATGTTTAATGTTTTAATGATTGTTTACTAATTTTATCATCGGAGTGTTTTCAGAATGTTTTGTAGGTCTCTACTTTCATCATAAAGAATAGAGTAGGTTTTATGCCAAGCAAAACTCGAGTTCTGGAAGGAGTTTTGATTATTTCCAGAAGAAAAAGTTGCAAAACTCGAGTTCTATATAAAGAAAACTCAAGTTTGGATGAGATTTTGGAGCAAAAATGAGATGAAGATCACAAGACTCGAGTTGTAGAATCAAAACTCGAGTTATATTGGTCATTTCCTGACTTAAAACTTGATGGAAGAAGAAAGTTTCCCCAAAACTTGAGTTATGGAAGACAAAACTCGAGTTCCAGAGCTTCCAGAGGCACAACTCACAACAAAACTCAAGTTTCCATAAGAGTTCAGGTAAAAACTAGAGTTCAGAGGACAAAACTCGAGTTTGGGTAAGTCTTTTCATATTCAGGGTCCCAAGACTTGAGTTTGACTAGATAAAACTCGAGTTCTCATATGCCTGTTGATCTTTGGACCCCGAAACTCTAGTTTTAATGAGTGAAACTCGAGTTATAGGGCATCTTTCAGTTTTTGCATGCCCAAAACTCGAGTTTTGGGACACAAAACTCGAGTTCTGTGTGTCATTAAGGCTAAATTGCTCCTGAAACTCGATGACCCCTCATTTTCAACTTTTAGAAACTTGAGTTAACCTAATTTCTCTCACCCAAATTTCGATTTAACCGTTACTTTTATCCAAAAACCATCCCATTCCTCCTAACAACTACCTTTGATCATAACCCCTCTCATTACAACCCTTTATTCATCCACTTTCACCGATTAAAATCCCAAAATTCCCCTTCGATACTGTTGGCACCCATTTCTCAAATTCCTCATTTTCTTTGCAATTTCTTTAATCTAAAGCATGGCCCACACCAAATGGTCACTAAAAAATCCTCCTAAGCCCAAGAAATCATCAGCAAGTGGCCCCTCTCAGTCTCAAGCTTCAACTCCTCCTCCTCCCAAAAGAGTCCGAATAACAGAGCCTTCAAAGGAGCAGCAATCTGAGGTCCCTCTGATCAGAAAACCAAGGGCAAGCAGGCCTAAATCCATTTTGAGTCCAAAGGCAAAGGGCAAGGCACCAGTGACTTCATCATCACAGCCAGAGGCCTCTCGGGCACAACATTCAGACTCAGAGACAGAGAGCATCTCCCCTGGCTCTCGAGTATTAGTGCCTAAGAAGCAGTTGAAGGCACAAAAAGCCACTACATCAGAGACACCACAGCATTATGGGCAGACAGCAGGAGTTGCACCCACTTGATTCAATGTAAGAAGTGTCTATATCAATCCTCAAACTCTTGGTATTTTTGAAAATGCTTATAAGGATAGAGAATTGTGTCCTGCCATGGTGATTGACTTAGATTATATTAAGAAATTGGGGATAGATGTTAAGGAGTACTTGGAGTACTATGAGAATCTACTTAAGATAAACATCACTTACTCCCCCGACATGGTTAGGATATTTTATAATAATTTGGAGTCTACTTCTGCACCTGATCTCATAAGGTCTATGAGGACCAAGATGAGAGGAGATGATATTCATATTGCACCTGATCTCATTAATCTTTTCTGGGTACTCATAATTATGATGTTGAGTTGAGAACATTTAGTCCTGAAGAGGTATTTGAATATCTGAGGCCAGGAGAGCCATTCACAGGCCTGAACTTTGAGCCTGATGCCATGCCCCCACTACAGAGGGTGATTCACTACATCTATACTAGATGTTTAGTGAATAAGGGCAAGAACTACACTCATATGTCCTCTTCTGATTACCAGATGATGGCCTCTATCATGGCCCAGGAGAAGAGAAATATTGGTCAGATGGTTTTTGATGAGATGTGGAGGTTTAGATTCACCAAGTCCAAGAGGATGACAATTTCCTACCCATGCCTGGTGTCCAAGATCATGGAACTGCACAACATCTGGACATTATGAAGGATCAGAAGGCACTCAAGCCTCTTGAGTTCACAGAGACTCATCTTCATAGGATGAAGATTGAGGTGATGATAGCCCCTAGGTAAACCACTGTACAGAGCAAGCAGAGCAAGAAGACTGCTTTTGGACCCTCTAGAGTGCCTTAGTATAAGCCTAATCATCAGCACCCCAGGTGAGGAGTTCACTCAGGCCTTCCACAGTGAGACTTAGACTTATGTCAACAACCTCCTGAAGGCTGCTGCTGAATACTTTACTGGGAGGACTTTGGACTTGGCTGTGGCTACTCTGAAGACTTTAGTGGATTCATTGCAATCCTCAGTGGATACTAGACTTTCCTCTCTGGAAGGGAGGATGAGTTCTATAGAGGATTTCATCAGAGGTTTTCAGGCCCCTCCTCTTCGTTCAGCTAAGCCATCTGGTCCTGAGCCATCAGCATCTCCTGCTCCAGCATCTCCAGTCTCAGTCCCTGCTCCTTCTACTCCTGGTCATGTCTCTACTCCTATCCTTCTCCTTGAGTACCATCCTCATTCTGAGCCTGACCAGCCTCCTGCAGCCCCTGAGGCTACCTTATCTGAGCCCCCTATTCCCCTTGTCTCTCTTGCCCCTCTTACTATTGTCTTCCATATTTATAACTCTTCTTCTCCTGAGCACACTGCCTCTCCTTCTCACCCTCTTTGATTGATGACAAAAAGGGGGAGAAGTGGTGACTCTTGTATTTTGTGTTTATTTTGTATTCTGGTTTTGTCTATTCTAACTTGACTATGTTTTTCATAGTTCTGTTGATTTTGGTGATCAAGTTATGATTTTTATCTATTACTGATCTTGCATCTCTTAATCTTGATTCTAAGCTGTTTAATCTGCTATGTATCTTTTGGTCATTGGTTTTGTCATCATCAAAAAGGGGGAGCATGTTGAGATAATGTTTTGATGATGACAAATATGTTTATGAACTTATGATTAAAATTCTTTGTTTTCAGAAAAGTTTAAGTAATCTTTGAGTTTTAATGAAAGTAATGGCAGAACTCGAGTTACATTGGTTAAAAATGCTTTCAAAACCCAAAACTTTCAAGAGAACTCAAGTTTTGATAGAAGTGTTGTCAAAACTTGAGTTCTGGGAGTCAAAACTTGAGTGTCGGGTTTTGAAACAAGTTTCAGAAATCCAAAACTCTCAGTAGAACTCAAGTTTGAACAAAAGTTTTGTCACAACTCGAGTTATGTATGACAGAACTCGAGTTTTGAGTTTTAAAACTATTTTAGAAAATAAGAACTCCCAAAGAGAACTCAAGTTTTAATGGAAGTTTTGGTGAAACTCGAGTTATGCTTTGTAGAACTCGAGTTTCAGGCTTTAAACCATGAAACCTCCTCTCAAAACTTGAAGTTTTAACAAAAGTTTTAATAGAACTCGAGTTATGGGATGCAAAACTTGAGTTTCAAAGAAAGAGAATCAAAACTTCTTTCATAACTTGAAGTTTCAACAAAAGTTTTGATACAACTCGAGTTTGGTGAAAATAGACTCGAGTTTTGAGGTCTGAAAAATTTCTGAACTTCAAAACTTCTTTCTAAACTTGAAGTTTCAACAAAAGTTTTGATATAACTCGAGTTTTAGGAGACAAAACTCAAGTCTCGAGGTGTGAACTTGTTTAAATTGAAAACTTCCAATGAAACTCGAGTTGCATTGAAAGTTATGATTTCAAAACTATCAAAACTTGAAGTTTTAAAGAATAAAACGTGAGTCTTGAAGAACTTAAAATGTTTTATCTTACAAAAACATGTGAAAACCTGAGTTTTAAATTCTATAGCTCAAGTTTTATCAAAACTCTTATTAAAACTCAAGTCACAACAAAAGTGATCTGAATTCTGCTTTGTTATTTCTTCAATAACTCAAGTTCTTAGCAAGTAAAACTCGAGTTTGCTTTATCTGATAGTAACGCAGAGTGTAAGAAGCCTTACGTTGATCTCAAATCTTTCCTCATTCATGCAACCTCGAGTTACTTTTGCTAAATAGTTGCATGAATAAGGAAAGATTTGAGAATAAAGAAAGGCATCTGACATTTTGCGTTACTGTCAGATAAAGCAAACTCGAGTTACTTTTGCTAAAACTCGAGTAATTGATGAAATAACTAGAAGAATTCAAAGCACTTTTGTTATAACTCAAGTTTTTTAAATAATCCTTGAAAGTTTTCTCATAACTCGAGTTATTATGAAGAAATTCGATTGGTTTGAAGTTCATTTGATACAAAACTTTCAGCGTTCATCGAGTTATAATAAGAGTTTTGATAAAACTTGAGTTGTAGAACTTAAAAATCGGGTTTTCACAGGTTTCCGTAAGCTAAAACATTTTATGTTCTTTGAGACTCGAGTTTCATACTTTATAACTTCAAGTTTCAAGTATTTGAAATCATAACTTTCATTGTATAACTTGAGTTCTTCAATGCATAACTCCAGTTTGAAAGACTTTTCAAAGCCCGAAACTCGAGTTCTTCAATGCATAACTCGAGTTTCATCATAACTTCTATTGAAACTTGAGTTCTCTTGAAAGTTTTGGTTTTCTAAAACAGTTTTAGCACTCGAAACTCGAGTTCTGTCACACATAACTCTAGTTGTGGCACAACTCTTGTTCAAACTTGAGTTCTATTGAGAGTTTTGGATTTTTGAAAATTGTTTCAAAACCCGATACTCGAGTTTTGACTCCCAGAATTCAAGTTTTAATGACACTTCCATCAAAACTTGAGTTCTCTTGAATGTTTTGGTTTTCTAAACCATTTTTATACAATATAACTCGAGTTCTGAAGCTTATAACTCGAGTTCTCCTAATACTTTCACTAAAACTCAAAGATTACTTAAAGTTTTCTGAAAACAATGATTTTTATCATAAGTTCAAAAACATATTTATCATTATCAAAACATTATCTCAACGGTTTTGGGTTTTTTAAAATAGTGGTGTAATAAAAGGAAAATGCAAGAAGTAAATCTTTTTGGTCTTTTGGAATAATGAATGAATGTTTTGGATTAAAAGTGAAATATGATGAGATGGGCCCTTGATGATGGAAATTTGGCTATCATAGCTCTTAAAATAATGTGGGATTTTGCAACTTTCTAAGTCTTTGATAAAAACCCCAAGCAATTACTTATGTCCAATGTTCTAATTAGTAAAAACTTACTTTAATCAAAGTTAATTAACACATTTTAAAACACTGTTCAAAACCACTTAGAGTGCAATTGAATGGATAATGGTAATGCTCTTAATGGATGTGATTACAACCATAGAAGCCAAGCAAGCAAATTAATTATAAATAATCAATGACTATCAATTAATATCCAAAATAAAATAACATCCAATTCAATCACATAGTCTAATCAAGAGATTTACTAATCAGTAACCAAGGCTTATATAACAGTAGGAATTTTTAGATCTAGAAATATTCAACACATGTTCAAACATAGAACTAGACTAAGCAAACTTCCCTAGTGTATCCATGAGCTCAAGCTTTGTCCTCCATCACTAAGAGAATAAGGAATTTAGCCTTTCATAGCTCCAAACATGCTGCAATCGCTCCAAATTTGTTCCGCCATAAGGGAAACTGAAAAGAGGATGAAAGTATGGAGAAAAAAGTGGTGGAAGTGATTTAATTGATTTGGAATTGCAGAAAGAGGTGGCAAAATGGAGAAAAGTGGAAGATGGATCGATGGAATGAGTGGAGGCTTGAGAGAAATGTCGGAGGTTCTCCCCCCCAAATCTGCAGAGCGAGAAGGGTTCCTTTTCGCGGCTGCTCTCTCCCATATATGTGGCAGGTGAATGTCTTAATCCAAAATGCATAGTTCTACTAATATGCGTTGAGGTCATGACCTAGGATAGTGAAGTTGCAACCTGGGAACAGTCAAGTCGTGACCTGGGACAAAACACATAGCTCTTGGAAATACATCCAAGTCGCAACCTAGGGACACAAAGACATCTCTAGAATTGCATTCTTTGCTCTTAATGAACTTGTTCTCATTCAATTCTCCATCCTGGGTCTTTAAGTCTCCTCCGAGTGCCTATAAGCAAAGGCAAAGAACTTTGTAAAAATTAAACAAATGAAGGATTAAAGCATTTATAGTTTGGATGAGATAAGTGACCCATTTTTACCCTTAAAACAACAAAATGCAATGCATATATCAATATAATCCAGAAGGGTATAAATGCTTGCAAAATTAGGATAAAGGGGTTACAAAGCACTATAAAACACTCAAGCAAACAATATAAAATATTGGGATCTATCAGTGGGTCGGCTATAGAGATCACGTTTCAAAAAGCTATTGAATTCGATCAAAAACCAAATCCTTGGATATATTATTAATTAACATGTCTCGTTCAACAACCTCATTGAGGGTTTTCTTGGGTTTTCCTCTACCCATTTTAATTTGGTTCCAAATAGTTTGATCAATGTCACACCCCTTTTATATAACACAGCCCAATCTAGACCTTTTAATCAATAGGCACAACTATTCTAAGCGTGTGAATCCTATTTTTATAAAATAGTCTTTTCCCTAGTTTCTTTAAATTGGGTTTTTCTAAGAAATTTTGAACTTTTTGAAATAACTTTTATATAAAGCTATCTTTCCAATTAAATCCAACATGCTTGGTTTGATCCTAGGTCATTACTCTCTGCTTGCAGTTTGAAAACATTTTTTCTTTCAAAGACCATTCTCTAAGTTCATCTATTCATGATCACTCATTTATTTTTACTTGTTATCTGTTGAGAATAATATTTACCTGTTTCTTATGAAGAGATGCTCTCCTTACATCTATCTTCTATCTCATATTACTGTGTACATAATTTATACAATCATATATTCATTCCCATCTAAGCCATCCATACTTATATCAAAATATTATCTCAAACTTCTAATTAAACCAAGTTATATGTAATTCTTCCATCTTCATTCTATGCTTTCCTTGACACCAATTCCTTGCCTTTTTATTTTTGGTGACAACCAATTCCTTGCCTTTTAAGCTACCCACCATTGCTGTATTTTGTTGGAAAGGGGGTGAGATTCAAAAATCTCCTTAGAAACCACAGTTTATCATATAGTTATATATAAAATTTACAATCATGCAAAAACAGGCCACATGTTCATATAGCATATACGGAAATAGTACACATAAAGAGGTTCCACCTCAACAGTTTTGCATACATACGGTAATAATTTACAACATGAGGTTTTAATTCAATATCATACCGTAATAATTTACGGCATGAAGTTCCACCGCAACATCTTTGCACATTACATTGCACAAACAATCATGCAAAATTAAATACATAAAAATAAGATAAAAAGGGTTTTTACCTGTCTCCCTTTGTTTTCATTTACCTTCCTTGGTATTTCCTTTTTCAATCTTCATTGGGATACTCAAGTAAATGTCAAATCCCAAAAACATAAATGTATAATATTATGTTAATTATATGCTTATACAGCTTTATTTAGCTCCTCTTTCTCTCCTAATCCCGTTTCTACCCCTTTGTATTATTTGATTTTCTTTCGTTGTCTTTTGAATTATTTTTTAATAATTTTGAAAAATCATAAATTTTTCCATAAAATTCTAAATGCAATGATCAAGCTTCTATTGGAAGCTCTCTATATTCTGTTTCAATAAATATTAGCATTCACTAATATAGTCCATACATATTCTCAAATAAATGCTCAATTGTTGTAGCTTGTTAAACAACTTTTCACATTTTAGAGATTTCAAAAACAAACTTTATTAATTCATAACTTGCAACCTATTTATACAAATAATGCATTCTAGTACCCATTTTAAAGATTATTATGAGTATTATTAACTTACAAATTTTCATGGTCAACAATGACCATTTGACCTGTAAAAAGTTCACTCAAATACAGTTGTTCAGATTTCAATATCAGACTTTGTTTCACTTCCTCGAATTTTCAATTTCTTTAATATTCCCACATGTACCAGCTTACATATTTGTACACATCCACGCACACAAATATGCATATACGTACACATTATTATGCGTATATATAAAATCTTACTTTTCAAAAGTTATCTTTAATGTCCCATAGACATTTTAGAACCTTCAAATAACAACAACTTCCAACAATTTATGCACGCATACATACTAAATTCCAGATTTTACAAAATACATATATATACAGATACACATGCATGTACACACACACACACACATATTTACCTCACAAGAAATAACCAACATTTGTAGTGATCAACTCAAAAATCCAAGTCGTTTAAAATTATCTATTAAAATTTCTCTATATTTTTGTGGTTTTATATTATCACAACTCAAATTTCTCAAAATGATAACTTTAAAAATTTCCTCTGATCAAAATAAAATTACCACCATTAGAAAGATAAAAATACATAGGACAACTTTTATAAAGGAAGTTTATTGAAAAGAAGATATTTTTGTTACCTAAATTATCCCATAAAAGAATACAATTCTATGCTGCAGATGTAAATAATGAGAGGAAGGAGAGAGTTGGGGTATTTATAAATGCCTCGCTGCCCCTAGTGCTCGACATCTCTCTCGCCCCCTCTCTTTCTTTCTTTTCTTATTTTTGACGTTTTCTTCTCCTTTTTCCTTCTTTTCCTTCGTCTACCTGTCCTCTTGTCTCCCACATTTTTTTGTTTTGGCCTTCATCTTTCCTTCTTCCTTCGTCTTCGGTCACCTTGCCAACACTTCCTCTCTCTTTTTCAATAAGTCCAAGATGCTATAATATACTCCAATAAGTAGCTTTTCCTTGAATTTGACCCTCAATATGTAGAATAATTATTCCGAAATTAATTTCCTTAAAAATAAAATAATTTTTGAAATAAATTTTGGCCTAAAAATTAATTTATACTTTTCCAAAATTTTGTAATTGGCTTCCCAACGCATAATTTACATGTTATATTGCAATAGTCAAATTTTGGGATGTTACAATCAACCTTTTTCACTAGTTCATTCTTTGACCTTCTCTAAATATGCCCAAACTATTTCAAATTATTTTCTACCATTTTCTTCTTCAATAGGTGTCACTCCAACCGTTCCTTGATAAATTCATTATGGATCTTATCTTTCCTCGTAGGACCACGCATCCATCTCAACATCCTCATTTTAGCTACCTCCACTTTATACTCATGTATTCCCTTTAAAGTCCTATATTCACTACTATAGAAGCATTGTGGGTTGAATAACAAAATGAAAATATCGTGCAGCTTACAAGAACAAAATACCAATAACCCCCTCAACTTTAGCCTTCTTGCATATAACTGAATGGATGCCACATCAAATTATTTAAAGGGAAAATTGACCTTGTAATTCATAAACTTCTAACTCAACTAGAACTCAATTTATCAACCTTAACTTAGTACAATTTAATCCCTAAACATGTGATTCACTGATATATTACGATTTAGTCTCTGAATAGTTGACTCGCCTATCTAGTATGCTTTAGTCCCTGAACATTTG
This sequence comes from Vachellia collinsii, assembly GCA_006871305.1. Lineage (NCBI taxonomy): Eukaryota > Viridiplantae > Streptophyta > Magnoliopsida > Fabales > Fabaceae > Vachellia > Vachellia collinsii. The sequence continues at coordinate 11,387 of QFDD01000419.1, read as the reverse complement.
ACTCGCCTATGCTTTGATCCCTCATCTTTATGTTTTGTATGATTTATTTTTGAGTCATCCTATGTCTCAAAATTTCCTTACAACTTAGCTCAACCTTTGCTTTTTTATAAAATTTAAATAAAAAAAGAAAGGACCAGAGATGATGGAGTTTGCAAGAGGTGCCGAACCCATCTTCTTCACGGGCTACGTAGCCAACTCGGGCTTGTGCTTTCACTCAGCTATCAGAAGAGCTTGAAGATCCTGATGATGATTCTTCTTCTGTAACCTTTTACACAAGCATGACCACGTCTGATCCCTCTTCAAATGCTCTTTTGTGTCTTCTTCGGTCCTTTCTTTTTTGGCTTAGACATTATAAAAAAAGGTCCAGTTGAAGCTAAGTTGCAAGGAAATCTTGCCAGATAGAATGACCTAGAAACGAGTTAAGAAAAGTAGAGATAACATGTATTGAATGATAGGTGAGTCAAAAGTTGAGTTGAGTGATTTTTTTAATTAGGTATATTGAAAAGGAAAATTCTGGTTTTTAAAAGCTTAAAAAACAAAGACGATTTTTTGATTTTTAAATATTTTTTTCAAAAAGTTGGGAATTTATTTCTTCTCTGATCAATAACTTTTTGATGACTCCCCATTTTTAGTTACATTTGATATATTTGGGGAGTCATTCGTGAACAATTAAAGGGATTTACTTAATATTTTGATAAGATATCAATTTGGTGCATCATCTGTGGGATTTAATGTAAATACTCCATTCTATCCATAAGTCACCTTTAGAAGAATGTCTTGATCCACTATAAAAATCATTTGGAGAGTAATAAATGACTATTTGTCAATTTTGCTATGCAATTAATGCTTAAATGTAACTCTTTGTAATTTTCTCTTTCCTTCAAAGTCTCATTTAATATGAGTAAGTTTGAAAAAATGTTCAATTTAAGAAAAATTTAATAAGTTAACTACAATTTCTTGTTTATGATGAATTAGTTAAAGTGACTTGAGGGAGTGTCATAGCTTTAAATTAAAATAGGAATAGGTAAATCTAGCTAGGTTAAAGAATAGATAAATAATCATCTTAAAGTCTTTTTTAAGAAAGGGAAAAATGATATATTACTTAAAATAAAAGTTACAAAATGAAGGGGATGAATGGAATGGGGAAAATAAGTTCAAAATGAGAAAATAAGCTTTTAGCTAAAAAAATCCTTTTTAAATCCAGCTGAAATGTACAAATTCTAATTTAGACTTACATTTTTATCAAATCCTTAATAAGGTCTATATACTCTACAGGGGATTTTTTCAATGTTGTTAAAAGACTATAATACTTCTTTGTTATTTAAAAAAAAATGAAAATTAAATGTAGTTGCATACCTATGTTTTAATTGCAAATTCCCATAGACTTTTAATATTATCATTAAAATCCACGCTTCTTTATATTATTGAGATATCAACTTTTAATTCTTTTAGTCGACTTTCAACAATATTAAGGGTAGGTTCTAACAATTTTTCTTTTAATCCTAACTTCTGAATTGCTATTTTGTTCTGATTTGTTTGCAAAAATTTTGTTATGAAAGGGTTATACAGATTTTTTTTGATTAAAGATTAAAAGATTAATATTTTATTTTGAATTTTTTCATTTTTAGTTATGAAATTTTTTACTATTTTATTCAATTATTTATTTATTTTGTTATTTTTAATATACAAGTGAGGAACAAAGCATATGAACAACTTCATAATTATTATGTTGAACAGGAATTGTCTTTACACTTGCAAAAAGTAATAAATAAAAGGAATGCATATAGAAAGCACAAAATGTTTTGTCAGACAAAAGAGTGAGAAAAAGTGGTCATACCAAAAGGAGAGAGAAAAGGTATGCAGGTAAAATCACAAAATTCAAAAACTCAAATAAGGCCTATAGACCTTATAAGGGATTTGATAAAAGTCTAGACCAAAAGTAGGATTTGTGTATTTTGGCTGGATTTATTTAGAATTTTTCCCATTATCGATTTCACTTTCTAAAAGAAAAGCAACAGATGGTTGATATCAGATGCTATGTTGCACTGAGGGGTTGAATCATTGAAGCACAAGTTGATTAAGTTCCTTTTGACACAGAATGTCAACTGAGTTATTTCCATTTGTCAATAATCCTGAACTGTTGATCCAATATAGGGCTACTCTTAGACAAGCATAATTGAAATGAGAGCCTGGAGAGTGTAATCTTTTCCATGAGTACTTGCAAAGGGACATCGTATAGGCAAACACAACATTCCTACAAAGAAGTTTTAAAATTTTGCCAGAGTTGAAAAAGATATCTTCTCAAATATTTCTTTGATGACTAGAAGCGGATGAGTTAATTTACCCTGATGGAGGGATAGATTTCTTTTTTGCCATATTGTACTAATTAACACCACAATTCCTCTCAGAATTTCCTGTTGATTATGATCATAAAGATGGAGAAGTAATTTTATAAGCCAGGAAGAGCTTGTGTTGAGGTTTGAACATGGAGGCGATAACAAGAAGCTTGCAAACCAGATTGCCCCTGTGTATGGGCATGAAAAGAAGACGAGCTCTTAGAATATCAAAAGATGGGAGAGATGAATGGAGTAGTTTCTAAATTGAAAGTAAGGATTTATATGTCAGTGAGATGGACAAGAGAAATATCCAAAATGGATCAGAAGATTTACCATTGTTCAAAAGTGATGAGAGATAATATTTGAAACCTGATTTAACTGAGTATTATCCTGTTTAGTGACTTGACGAGATGATTCTATCTGGGAAAGAAAAGAAGAAAATGGGGAGTTTGAGAATCTATAGAGGAACATTAATATGGTAAAGAGATAGAACAAGTAGCAGGTCATTCCATTTAATTGGATTCCAAGTGGAGGAGTGACGTATGCATTAAAAGGTCAGCAATATACTTGGTGTTCCAATCAGAAGCTTGACCGTCTTGCATAGGCCACCACAATGGTTGGAGAGTGGGATTGACATAAGGAGCACTTTATAAAAGGATACTAGCATGCATATGCACCATTATTTAATTTTATTCTGATTACGATGGTAATGCATGAGTTAGTTTCGAGTTAATCAAATAGGATACCTGCATGTATGTTCCTTCAATTAAGTGTTCTTTAGTTTAGTATATTGAGTCAATTGTTTAATATTCAATTTAGTATACAGATGTGTGATCATACGTGGCATGATGGCATCCTAGTTGATGTCCATCCTACACAGCGATCAATTCAGACAGCACAACACACGTGTATATATTATTTCTAAAAGATATCATATCAAATACAATCCAAGTCAAATTATATATTATATAAGAAAACCAAATAAAATGTTGGGACGTATATCCCAACAATTTTTATTTATTTGATATAATAGTGATGTATAAAATGCTCAGGTATTTTTGTAGGGCATTATTGATTATGCTCGAAATGGCTTCTGAAGCAGATCAATTATTTTCTGATCCACTTGGAAAGCTTTTTGAAGAACCGCAGGAGAGATGGGTGGATTAGAGCCAAACACAGCATTTGCAATAGTGATCACTCCAGCATTTTGGCTGCTTAGACCTGCAAAGGCAACGGCATTGCCATAACCCACATTCAGCTGGAAGTGAATCAGACCGATCGGAAACACAAACACATCTCCCTTGTTCAGCACTTTGGTAAACAATCGATTGTCATCTTGATTAGATGTCACAAATCCGACTAAAAGAGTGCCTTCGATCACTACTAGGATCTCAGTGCCACGTGGATGGGTGTGAAGAGGGTTCAAACCCTTTGGCCCATAGTCAATGCGAACAAGAGAGATGCCGAGAGTGTTCAATCCAGGCAACATGTTCACGTCGACAGCTGTGACGTTGGAGCCGTTAGGGTTTGATGTGTCTCTGGGTACGTCTAATCCTGATAAGAAAAAGTCCTCAGCTTTCACAACCTTTGGATCCTTGCAAAATTTCCCGTTCACAAAAACTGCACATTTAAAAGATTAAATTAGTTTGATAAAAAAACAATAAATGAATCAAACTTTATAGATTTAGTGTAATTTGCCCTCTAAACCGTAACTTCAGAAGTTAAGTGCGTATGTATGTACCTGCTGGAGTAGCTGAGTCATTGAGTGCGACGCAGAAATCTTGAAGAGGACTTGGGTCATATGCCTGCACAAGAGCAGAAGCAAAAGCCAAGAGGGTAACAACCAAGTACACAGCTTTCATCTTGTGTGTATAAATCTCTATCTTATCTTTAATTACCTCTTTCAATTCTCTCTCTGCGTTTATGAGTTTATGAATGAACTTAAATGGAAGATTATAATGGCTATTTATATAAGTAGAAGCCATTGATGTGGTCTTTAAGTTGCTTGCAGGAAGCAAATAAAGACTTGGTATGTCTTCACCTTTTCATTGGATGAGAGTTGTGATGCTTTCCTTACCAACTACGTTAGTATTTCTTCACCTTTTCAATGGATGAGAGTTGTGACCCTTTCGTTACCAACTACGTATTTGAATGGATCTTTTCCCAAATATATGTACTATTTGATTAATTAATTTATTATGCCTTATTTTGACCTTTTAATAACGTCAGTCCTCAACTTCTAATTGTTTTGAGTTTTTAGTTTGGACTTTGAGGTTTAGTGGCCAATCTATATGTTTAAGACGGAACTCAAGAATCGGTCTTTGGTGCAATTTTCCATAGTACGTAGTTGTTGGCTGTAGTTTCCCAATCAGTACTTTTATATATCAAGACAAAGAGAATTGCTAATGCAAACAAGCTATTGCTTATTATATTGTATCCAGTGGATATTTAAATATGAGGAAAAATATATTTATATTTTTTTAGTGTCGTTAAATACACACTTTTAAAAACATGATTATATGCCAAGAACATTAGCCACGGAAAACTTCTATGGCTAAAGATATCTGTATGAAATTAGTGATTGAATTAGTCGCAGAATTCACCGACCGACGGAAACATTCTGTGGCTAATTATGTTCCTGTAAATATTTCGTCTAAAATTAGCAATGGAATTTGTCTCTGAAAAATTCTGTCACTAATATTTTAGTAACGGAATTAGCCACGAGATTGGTGAGGGAATTTTTTTGACTAATTTAGAGCTGAAAAATTTTGACTATTGTTTTATATTAATTACTGATGAAATTAGTCATAAAAAAAATTCATGACTATTTTCATCAGAAATTTGATTTTTTTTTTGCAGTGAATAATTTTGTTTTGGTTACCACTGAATTGTTACTAAAGTTACACTTAATTTATCTACATCTTTTTTTTTCCAATTACCAGATTTTTGGTACAAAAAAAATCCTACAAACCCGATTGATTTTATCCGAGACTTGCAAGCACAATTTTGTTTTTGAAATGTTGGTGAATTATGAACATCATGATGTCCACCAAGTTTATTTAAAAACTTACCTAGTGAGTTTTGAACAGCTAAACTTTCTGCTATGATGTTTGTTGTAAATATATGTAGTTTGTCTTGAGAAATTAACTTAATTACAGTAATTTGTTGTTTGTCGTATACATAGTACAAAAGTTCAGATCGAACCAATTAGGTCAGTCCGAAAACTAACGACCTGAACACATGATCGATTTGGGCAAGTGTCTAACTCAGAAATCTTGTAAATCGGTACAACCTGGGGTTAACCCAGTCAACCTGTTAGGTTAATTGATGGGTTGGCCTATTAAAGCTTTTTCTTTTTTTGTAAAAAAAAAAAAGATGTTGGACGAGGATGGGGAAGAGGAAGAGTGTAAAACATACACTGCAAAGCCAATGGCAGATAGGAGAACAAAATGAAGAATGAGAGAGGAAAAGAGGGGGAATCGAATGCCTCACTTATCACTTGCGAGCCTGTTTATGTTCCCTTTCTTAACTCCCTTGTTACCGTCTTTTCTTGCTGACATGAGCAACTCAATCGTGAGATCATTCTTTTTGAATTTTCCAGGATGAGGACTGAGTAAGAAGCAATCTTTTTCGGATGAAGAAGGCACCGTTTATCAGGAGACGAAAAGAAAAGAATAAGCAATTAAATTTTAATTCAATTGGAGAGGTTCTCAAGTTATTGACCTTGGGAGATGAAAATTGAAAACGGGGCACGTACGTGAACTTTTTACACCTCACGCTTTCCAATCTAATTGAATTCACTAAGCCTGACATGTAATGCCTAACTAATGTACTAAGCATTTATATAAATATAATAAAATATAATTAATATTTTAATACTTAAAATATAACAACATGCTTAAAGTAAAATCATATTTAATAACTATGTATATAAAAATCATATTTAATCATTAATATAAAATATTTGACCAATTAAATTTTATGAAATATGAAATGACTAATAAAATAAAATATAATTTATTAAATTTTATTACTATAAATTAAATTATATTATTTTAAATGTTTGGTTCAGTGTTTTGATTTATATTTTGTGAAACAAACTTGGTTCATGCAGTTGTTTTTTTTTTTTTCCAAGATGTAGTTGTTGCTTGTTGTACCTAGCTCATTTTTGTTTGTTGTATAGTAGATGTTACTTAAATTTGGATAAAAATGTATTAAATGTAAAATATTTTGAAAGGATCTCTTACTTCTCCCAACCTCCAAACGGAGGTAAAATAAAGAAACCTATAACATCCCTTACATAGACATTTCCCATAAAATTGATGTAAAAGTGTACAAAAGTGATGTAAAAAGTGTTGTGATTGTGGCTATGAAACACAGCGATGAAGTCGAACTTTTGTCATTGATATAAAACAACGAACAGGGATTTGGGATTATTGATGTGGGACCATGTCGGCCATATCATTTTCTTCAAATAATAATAATACCGTTCAACTAATGGCATTCTATTTATGGGGAAGTACTGTAAAATCCTAAATAAAAGAATTAAATTAATAAGGTTATATTAATAAGTTGAAAAACATAATTGACAAGTGAAGTAATTATTATTAACAACTTCATTGATATTAATTTTTTTATTTGAGACCTTACAATAATTTTCCCTTCATTTTTTGTAATAAAAGTTTATCTGCTAAACCTTAATTTCCAACATCCCACCGACTATGTTTTGAAAGAAAACCCAGAATCTATATTCTTGAAATGGGATGCTTGTGCTCAAACCCAGAAATAAAGAATACGAGGAAAAGTCTTGTTCCAAAAGAAAAAAAAAAAGTATTTGATTAAGCATCCACCTAATAACTAACTCTGATACGAGTAAGAACATATTAAAATATAAAATGAATATTTTTAACTTGGTGAATTATTAATATTTTTGGGAATATTTTACAACACTTTTGGGACGTTGTACCATTAATACTGAAAGTAGTTTATTAGTGTGTGTGTGTGTGTGTGTATGAACATACACGATATTTTGGTCTTATATTTACATTGTTTTTATATGCATTTATTACTCCAGAATATGATAAAATTTAAATATTTTGTTGGACCATTATTAATAATAAAAATTACACGTGGCAAAATGTGACTGAAAAATTTAATTTAATGGATATAAGTCGCTTAATTTAAGTTTTTTCATTTATTAATTATTATTGTATTATTTGGTAATTAGTTTTACTACGTGACCTTCTACTTGTATTTTATACATATATTTTTTGCTATTTTATTGTTTCTTTTTATTCCTTGTTTATTTGTTTTAAATTTACACAAATTTATTAAATTGAGTAAATTGTGATTTATTCCTTCTCGTCAAATATAAAATTAAAATTTTATCTTGGATAGAACTGCAGACAATAAACTTAATTAGCCTAGTCAATGATCCAAATTAAAAATGTATAAATCTATACATTAATAGATTAAACGTTGAAACGATAAATGGGGACTTTGTAGCCCCTTTCCCATTAACACTAGCATTTTCCTTAAATTTTTTGTTAAACATGAGATTGAAAGTTTGAATTCCTACAGAGAAAATACGTTAAAAGAATATAAGGGTATATGCAAAAGCTTCTTTGCCATACGATAGCCATTTTCTTTATCATGATATAATACTGAAATATTCGAAACTAACAAGACGATTGGAAACCTGCAATACTAGAATCTAATCTATGAATGGTCATTCTTACAGAAAACTAAACCAAAACGTTCAATACCAAATAATTAAGACTTAGTCCCAACTAAAACTTAAAATAATCAGAAATCCTATCCTCATGCATGTGGAAAATAGAAAAAAAAGGTCAAAATAAGGCAACTCAATAAAATAATAAATTAATAATATATGTTTGGGAAAAGACGCATGCATATATGTAGATGGTAAGGAAAGACCAATTATCACCAAAGAAAGGATCACAACTCCCATCCCGTAAACCTAGAGAAGTTCCAGGTGAAGAAATACTTAGTCTTTATTTGCTTACTGCAAGCAAATTAAAGACCACATCAATGGCTTCTCCTTATAGATATCATTCGAAAACTCATAAACACAGAATTGAAATAGATATAGATCACACACACACACACACACACACTCACTCACTCACTCACTCACTCACTGACAACATGAAAGCTTTGTACTTTGTTTCTAGCCTTTGGCTTTTGCTTCTGCTCTTGTTCTCGCAGACGACCTCAATCCTCTTCAAGATTTTTGCGTCGCACTCAATGACTCAGCTATTCCAGGAGGTATACACACACACACACACACTTAATTTCCGAAGTTACTGTGTAGAGAGAAAATTACAGTAAATCTATAGAAGTCTGACTCATTTATTGTCGTTTTAGCAAACTGACTAAATCTTTTAAATTTGCTGTTTTTGTAAACGGGAAATTTTGAAAGGATCCAAAGGTTGTGAAAGCTGTGGACTTCTTCTTATCTGGATTGGATGTACCTAGAGACACACAAACACTAATGGTTCCAACGTCACAGCTGTAACCGCGAACATGTTGACTGGATTGAATGCTCTTGGCATCTCTCTAGCTCTACTTTGGGCCAAAGGGTTTAAACCCTCCTCACACCCATCCACGTGGCACTGAGATCCTTGTAGTGATCGAAGGCACTCTTCTAGTCGGATTTCTGACATCTAATCAAGATGACAATCGATTGTTTACCAAAGTGCTGAAAAAGGGAGACGTGTTTGTGTTTCCGATCTGTCTGTGTTGGAATATGATGATCCACCCTTGATGGATTAGGACCCAAACCCATTTGGATTGGGATAGAAACGAAAATAGATAAATAATATGGGTCAATATGTATTATTTTCTCTTTTAATATTTGAATTTCAAATATTGGTAACCACCCATACGTATTATATGGGGATGATGGAGTCAATTTAGAAATTATGAGAATGAGAAATGAAATAACTTCCGACTAAAAATTCTCTCATGGTGTATTTGTTGTGCAACGTAATTGGAGTCTGAAATCGGTGCTCCAATTCTCGTGTGGGTATTCTATGAGTCGAAGGATTCCAGGTACGCCCGAAATCCTACAGTGCTTACAAAGGTTTGGATTATCACTTATTAGCAAGTCTCATCTCAAAGAAGATATTTGGTATTGTACACATCATTGTATACATTAGACTACCAACAACATTTGAAAGAAAATCCTTCCATTTTCTTCTATATTTATTCTGTCTAGGGATAAGTATCAAGAATCAAACTCATAAGTATCAAGAATTAAACTCATTCTTGATGTCACTAGGGTATTCACTGGATCACATTAACTCATAGTGAACCACTTAAATCATTTCCATAATATGATTCTTTTGCGATAAGGACATAATTCTTTTTAGACCATATATGTGGATTTCAACTCCAAAATTTCACATTGTCTCACCCATGTCCTTACCATCATTCTTTAATAGACATCATTAACTCAAATTATTTTCAGCCAATAGTATCATCTATATAAATAGATAATTTCACAAACCGTTTTACAATGGTTTTCTATATCTAATTTGAAAACCACATGAGGTTACCGCTCTATATATAACCTCAAACACCATTGTCTGGATAATTGCTTTAATCTATAAGAAGATCTCTGCAAAAATGTGAGGTTACTATTATGTGAAACCTCAAACATCACTTTTAGTGAAAATCAACATTTACATTATATAGATGTTTTCATCCAGATCACTACTCAAAGTATATGTTTACATCTAATAAATGTAAACATAAACCCAACGGCTAACTATTGCAAAAATAATTTTAATTTTGAGCTACAACATGTAAGGAGGTACTTCATAGTCTATACCTCCCAGGTATCTGCATCGTCTATAGCTTTCTATTTGTGTATACCACATTGTAACTTACTTAGTTTTGTGATTGCCAATTGATCTATTCACTTTTCTCTCAATCTTGAGAACTTACTTATTCCCAATAAACTTTTGGCCTTGTGACATATCAATTGGTTTTCGAACTTGATGAGCTTAATTCATTCTAAAAGAATCAATTCTCTTTTCCATTGCCTTTTTTCATTCTTACATAATATAAGGTGAAGATGAAGTACAGAACATAGTTTGTCATAAATATTTATCTCAGTTACTCCTTACTGAGCTTATTGTCTTTCTTCTTTATAAGCTCCCACTTATAAAGATGATTAAACATCTTTGTGTTGTTCTGCATTGACTTGTCTATACGTCTCATGAAGAGATATAATACAATCAGTTTCACCTTTATTTGGAAAATCATCCATAACTAATATGGTACCTTTTAAATCTTTTTAGTCATAATTCCATTTTCATTTTCACTCAAGAAAACTTCACCCTGATTAGCTCCCATTTAGAATCATTATGGGAATGCACAATAGATCCTTTTGGTATACTTTTAGATTTGCAGAAACGCACAATTCATAGGGTGTGAAAAGAAATGACAACTTTTGAAGGCACATGGTGATCGGACGCGGATTGTCGCCTTCCGGTTCGATGCAAAATGATTGCTCCAAATTAATGCAGTATAGTGGGCAACCAATCGTTCTTCTCGAGGAGCTGTTTATTGGCTTTCCTAGTCTAAATTGGTTATTAAAAACATGTTGAAATTGGGTATGAAAAGGGGGTTTTAATTTATGAAAACTATGGTGCAATAACAAAACAATGCAAGAAGCAAATATTTTTGGTATTTTGGTTTAACAATGGAATGGTTGAATTAAATTGCAGATATGAAGAGATAGGCCCTTGGTTACAGAAACTTAGCTTTCATTGCTCTCAAAATGATATGGAAGTTTATAACTCTCTAAGTCTAGATAAAAACCCCAAGCAACCACTTAGGTCCAATGCTTTAAGTAATGAAAACTGGCTTGCACCCAAGTTAATTACCACCTCTTAAAACATTGTTCAAAACCACTTAGAGTGTAAATGAATGGGTGATGCAAATGCTCCAATGATTGTAAATCAACAACCACAGAATCCAAGCACACACATTAACCAATCCAAATACATAATCCAATCACAA
>QFDD01000418.1:0-44788 GCA_006871305.1 Vachellia collinsii | reverse complement strand
AGAATTTCCAAGCTATTTTTCCTTACCCTGAAATCCAATGTTTGAGGCCTCTGGGTATTTTAAATAATTATATTTGACTAATTATTTTATTAAATAGCCAAATATTAAATAACCTTTAAAATTCCCGCAAAGGTTATTTTTGTCATTCTGATCTAAATTAGGCCCCAATTACTGATCAGTGAATTTTTCTCTATCTTTTGGTGCTTCAAAAATTTTTCTGATATTTTGGTCAACTTTGACCAAAATACCCTTGGACTTTCACTGATTTACCAAAATGCCCTTGAATTCCCTAAATGGCAATTTGGTCCCTTCGTTTTCTTTTTCTATTGTTCTCTGGGCCTTGGTTCAACTTACCATTACTTGTTTGGCCTTTATTTTAGTTACAGAAAGTGCGGATATTACAGAGACTTAATCTCATCAAAAGCCAATTTGCATGCATTATCAAATATGAATTCCACATCCTTTTGCAAGAGCTTGGATAGAGGACAAGTGATTTTGCTAAAATCTTTAATGAATCTTCCATAAAAACCAACATGTCCTTGAAATGATCTAACCTCTTTAACAATAGTAGGATAAGGGAGAGAGGAAATCACTTCAATTTTAGACTTATTGACCTCTATACCCCTTTCACTGATTAAGTTACCCAAGACTATCCCCTTATCTACCAAAAAATGACATTTTTCAAAATTAAGCACAAAGTTCTTTTCAACACATTTGGCTAATGCCCTTTCCAAATTCAGCAAGCTTCATCAAAAGAGTTACCATAAATAGAAAAATCATCCATAAAAACCTCAATACCCTTCTCAAGCAAATCACTAAAAATTGAAAGCATGCATCTTTGAAATGTTTCTCGGGCATTACAAAGCCCAAATGGATCCTTTTATAAGCAAATGTTCCAAAAGGACAAGTGAAGGTGGTCTTCTCTTAATCCTCTGGTGTTATATGTACTTGAAAGTAGCCAGAGAAACCGTCAAGGAAACAATAGTGAGACTTTCCAGCTAATCATTCAAGCATTTGATCTATGAATGGCAGTGGGAAATGGTCTTTTCTAGTGGCCTCATTCAACTTCCTGTAATCAATACAAACTCTCCAAGAGTTTTGAACTCTTGTTGGAATGAGTTCACTTCTCTCATTCTTGACCACTGTAATACCACTTTTCTTAGGGACCACTTGAACTGGACGCCCACCCACTATCAGATATGGAGTAAATGATACCTGGACTCAAAAGTCTAGTAACCTCTTTCTTGACTACATCCAAAATTAGTGGGTTAAGCCTACACTGGGGTTGCCTAACAGGTTTAGCACCCTCATTTAAAACAATTTTATGAGTGCAAACAACTGGACATATTCCTGGTATATCAGCTAAAGTCCATCTGATTGCCCTCTTGTACCCTTTCAAAACACTAAGTAAGCTCAACTCTTCAGATGTAGTCAAGGCACTGGAAACAATAACAGGTAATTGGCAGTTTTCAACAAGATACACATACTTCAAGTAAGGGGGAAGTGGTTTAAATTCAAGTGTAGGGGAATGCACTATTGAAGGTATAAGATCTTTTACTTCAAGTGCACCAAGAAACCCCCTTTCTCCTCATTGTTCATAGTTGTCTCTAAACTCCCCAAAAAGAAATTGATGTCCTTGGATTTATCCTGTTCATCACTCAAGGAAGAATGTAAGTGTTTAAACAATTGAAAAGAGATGAGATTACTAACATCCTCTTCCTTGGAGGGGCTAGCAGATTGGAACATGTCAGAGGGAGGGATATGAAGTTTAAACCCTTGAGTGGTGATTGTGCCATCAGTAGCACCTTGTTCCCTCTCCTCATGCTCCATAATCAAGTCACTTGGCTCTATAGTTTCTGATGCATTCTCATATGTTGAAGCTTCACCCTCAAGGCTAGAAGTAGCATCTTGGGAGTTATCAAATTCTGTAAAATTACACAAATATTCCTTCCTAAGAGCATTATGATTATCTAGTGAAGATATAGTGCTACCATCATTAAAAAAGAAAAAACAAAAGGACTAGAAGTGGAAAGTGAGCTATCAATTGTCATGCAATGAATACTACACACATCATGTTCATAGTAAGGAGATGAAGAAGAATTAAAATCAAAATTAGAGAGACAATTAGTAGCAACTACATCATCATTCAAATCAGATTTGTCACACAAGGCAAGTGTAAAGTCATCTATTGCTTCTTCTAAAGCCACATCAATCACATTTAAACCAAGAAATGAGTAATCTTCAAATGGGTGATTCATATCTTCATAGACATTAAACTTAATCACATGACTTCCCACTTTCATAGTTATGGCACCATCCTTCTTGCTAATGATAGTGGTGGCAGTTCTCATGAAAAGCCTTCCCAAAATCAATGGTTCCTCAACTAATGCTTCCTTAGACATATCTAACACATAAAAGTTAGTAGGTAACACTTAATCCTTAACACTTAATCCTTGACCTTAACTAGGATGCCTTCCAAGAACCCATAAGGCCTCCTAGTGGTTGGATCAGGTAGCTGCAAGATGACACAAGTAGGTTTAATAGTAGTGAGGCCAAGAGAGGTATAAATTGAGTGAGGCATTAAATTTGTGACTACTCCTAGTTCAAGAAGAGCACTACTAAAGTTCATTTTCCCTATAGTGCATAGAACAGTAAAGGACCCTGGATCTTTACACTTAATAGGAAAGATAGGGCTTGAACAAAGCTGAGACTTAGGGCTAAGTTGCACACACTCATTAGGTTTACACCTTCTCTTTTTGCTACACAGATCCTTCAAAAATTTAGAACAAGCAGGCATGTTCTTTATCATATCAAGCAAAGGGAAAATCACCTGAACCTTACGAAAGATATCAATCATATCCCCGTACTTGTTCTCTTGATCATTTTTCTTATTAAGAGCAAAGGATTTAGGAAAAGGAATATTAGAGAAATTTACTGTTTTACATTCCCTTGTTATTGAGGAGCTAGGAGGAGCTGCTACTAGCCTTTTTAGCAACATTTCTTCAGCTCTACTTTCAGATTTACCAACATTAACATACCCTTCTAGGTCTGAATCATCCCTATGGTCAACATCCTCAACCTGTGGCTCCATTGGCACCTCATTCCCTTTTCTTATCACATCTTTTTGGTGTTGTGCAGAATTGGAGCTTTGACCTTTCTCATGAGATTGAGAATGCTTACCCACTGAGTCCCTTAGGGTTTATCACAGTGTTGGAGGGTAAGCCTTGTTTTGTCTTAGCTCTTTGTTCATTAAGTCCATCTGACACCTGAGTGACAAATGATGTAAGTTTGGTGTTCTTGGACTCCAATAGCTCCAACTTAGAGAACACTTTAGAAAACTTGAAGTTGGTGTGAGCTCTTCCTCATCAAACCTAGTAGCCAAGTTTCCCATAGATGAGGAGACATTGTTCATGCACTTCATGAGTTGAGATATGTCCTCCTTACTAACATAGAAAAAAATTAAAGGTTCTTATAAAAAAAAATTCAAAAATTTTCAGGAAAGCCCAATCTAAGGGAAGTAGGTAAAGGACTGTTTTATAAAAACAGAATTTATACGCATAGAATAGTTGCGCCCAATAATTAAGAAGTCTAGATTGGGCTGAGTTATATAAAGGGGTGTGACAGAGGCTAAACGAGAGAATAAGGCTAGTTAAGGGCTAGTTGAGTTTAAGAACCATGAGGAAGAGTTTAAGTGCCTGTTAGTGAAGAAAGGGAAAAATGGTAATTATGGTAAAAGTCATGGGCATTTTGGTAATTTTGACCAAAAATGTCAATAAGTTACCCAAGGCATAGAAATGCGTAGAATATTTCCCTAAAGCATATTCAAGGCTAGTTTGAGGTTAAAAGATCAAGGATAACCTCAAATTGAATTTTCGGTAATTAATTAATATCTTGATTATTAATGGAATTTAGGCCAAATATAATTATTTAAAATAGCAAGAGGCCTCAAATAATTCTGTGCAATTGGGAAAAAGATAGCTTGAGGATTATAGTAGTTTATAAAATTTTTTCCACACCCAAGTTCAGAGCTGTTTATCTTAAAGAAAATAAAGAGTGCAATTGAACCTAAAAAGACAAAATAAAGAAAATTTTCGAAAAGGCATTTTAGGGAAGAGTTTGAGGCTGAGAAAATTATGGTGAATACCTCTTGAATTATGGGAATTTCCTATAAGGATAGATCAATCATGTGAACAGAGGATTCCCAGAAAGAATTTCCAGAGTATTTTGCTCAGCCTCCAAGTGTTGAAAAATAAGGGATTAAAGTAAATAATTATTTTGAGAGGCATAGAGGGATCCAAATGCCAATATTAGTACTCTGTATGAAAGAGAAAAAAGAGGAGGGATTTATAAAATAAAAGAGGTTGAGGAGAAGTTGTATTATTATATACCAGTTGAACCCAGAAGCAGAGCTTATGGCATAACCCACTAGAACTTAGCTAGCAAGTTAAGGAACTTGCCCACCAAGCAAATGTGACTTATTAAATAAGCTAAATTGCCAATAAAAAGAAAGGAAGAGACAACTTGTTAAGCAAGCTATGAAGCTTCCAAAGGAAGCCACAGGGACTTGGCTTGCAAGCAAAGGTGCTTGCAAGCAAGCCAAGTGTTGGCTATAAAAGGAGAGGGGATGCCATAGTTTTGGTTGGCCAAAACCATGCAGGAGAGAAGGGAAAAAAAAAGAGGAGGCGTGGAGGAAGAAAAGAAAAGGCCAAAGTCCAATCCGGTCAGAACCCGAGGTAAGGATCTGTTTCTGGTGCGAATTCTTCTGTTCTTCAATCCTCTAGCCTCTGCCTTCAATTTAAAAGGTTTATTTCCTTCCAATTTCATGTATTTCTAGAGGGAGGAGTTGTAGCCCAAATAGGATCTAGAGAGAGAAAGAGGTCCCAAGCTCAAATTGGACAAGGTAAGTCCCAAGACCTGTCTCTACTACTGCTGTGGAGCTTGCTAGTAGCTAGATTATAGTTGTTTTGGGATTTGGCAATTTGGGAACCTAAGGGGCTATAGGACCAAAAATTTAGAAGCCAAGGGAAGAGAAGTGTGAGGCTAAAATGCTAATCAGAAAGTTAAGTAAAGGTAGTAGAATTGAATTGGAAAAGTTATAGCCAAAAAGGGGTTCAATGGGAGCTTAATCTGAGATAATGCATTGCAAGAGGACAATTGATAATGTAGATGCATTATGGTATTATGTAGGTGCTATCATTGCTAAGGAGGCCTACGAAGCTCAGGGGGAGTAAAGGATCAGATTATGTTAGCCAAGAGTAGCAGGTAGTGAATTTACTAACTCTCGCATTTACATTGCTTATGATTGTATTGTGACTATTGCCATGATTGTCTCAATTGTATCAGTTATGTCTGAGCATGGCTTAGTAGTATCATATAGTAGCCATGCATGTTTATGTGACTATTAGTATAATTTTCTACTGAGATTTCCGTGAAATCTCATCCTCCTTGAAATAACAACCCTTTAGGTGAAGGCTCCAGCTGAGGCATAGAAAAGGAAATGGAAAGCTAAAGAGGAAAGGGAGCACTAGATTTTATGTTTAAATCTATGCATTTTGATAGTTGAACCTTGAGCTGTAAATTATGAGTATGACTAAGTTAGAAACCTTGATTTTGGTTATATGGATATATGATGAACCTTGATGGTTGTTTAATTTAGTTTCATATTAGTTTCTGCATTTTTGCTGTTATCTGCTTTGAATTCTCTGTGCGGCTTCACCACGGCGAAGGCTGTGGTTGCCCATGGCCAAGGGTTCCCTAGGAGCATTCCTTAGTGTATCTTGAGGAGTGTGCCATGGTGAAGGACCAAGTTGGTCGCAACGACTGAGACCTGAGAGGTTTTAGTTGTGGCTTTGAGGTAGTTGGCCTTGGCAAAGAGGTATGTTGGCCGCGACGATTTGTGAAGTGAAATTCATGCTTTTCTATTCTGTTATTGAAGCATGAATTGATCTAATGAGAACCGTAAGCCCTGAAAAGAGGAAATGGATTATAATTAGATGGTTATAACCACTTGACCTCAGAATAATAAAGATTATCAGGTTTTCCCAAAGTAGCCTGAAGCTTTAAATAAGACAAGATGGGAACAATTTTAAAGCGGAACCCAGTTCTAGGTGTCCAAGTGAGCTATCGATAAGGAACTCAAGCGTTAACTAATTATAATCTATGGGCCGTAAAGGGTAAGATTAAGAGATGTGACTGTTAAGATAATGTTTTGATGATGACAAACATGTTTTTGCAGGGATTGTGAATTAGTTTTTCTAAATAAATTGTTTTTCACAACACTTTCAACAACACTCAAGCATTGGTGAAAGTGTTGATAACACTCAAGTATTGAGTTTCAATACTTGAGTATCATTGAGTAAAATCAGCTCTCAAAACTCAACACTTTCAATAACACTCGAGTATTGGTGAAAGTGTTGACAATACTCCAGTGCTGAGTTTCAATACTCGAGTACCGTTGAACAAAATTAGTTCCCAAAAGTCAACACTTTCAATGGCACTCGAGTATTGGTGAAAGTACAAACAATACTCAAGTATTAAGCTTTAATACTCGAGTATAATGGAGCAAAACTGATTTCAAAACATAATACTTTCAAAAACACTCGAGTACCCATGAAATTATTATCAATACTTGAGTACTACACAGTACTCGAGTATCGAGCTGAAGATTTCCTTTCCAAACTCAATACTCCCAACATTACTCGAGAATCAAATAAAGTGCTTTTGCCAATATTTCAACACTCGAGTATGACTTTTCAAAACTTGAGAATTGAGTATATTTGAAGAAAATCCACAACTCGAGTACTATATCAAGTACTCAACTATTGACGACACTTTTAAGACTACTCGAGTATTTTTAAAGGTGCAATCACCAAAATGCTTTATAAAAACTCGAGTACTCTTCTTAAAATTCAAGTAGAACCGGTACTTCTTAAGTTTCTTCCTTAATACTCAAGTATCAGTAAAAGTATTTGTATTTTTCACTTAACGCTTCTTGTTAAACTTGACTATATTCAAGAAAGTTATGAACACTCAAGTATTTCCACTAAAACTTGAGTACCTTGGAATTCTATGAGATTAAACTATCATATTTTACTAACAACACTCGAGTATTATGAGATATACTCAAGCATTCACTTTTACTGATAGAATCTCAGTCTTTTAGAAGCTCCTGTTTACTCGTAATCTTTCTTCTTTCATGCTTATTTTATTTGAATCCATTCTGCACTCATAAATGCTTATTCTTCTTACTTAGCAATAGGGAATAGGTCATCTGCTTGCTTGCTTCACCAGTGTGCACTCAAAGGACCAAAATCTCTTAACTCGACCATACTATGTGTCAGAAGCATTCAATGCACAACGTTGAACAATGAAGCTGAGAGTAACGAAAGCAAAGCTCTGTCTAACAGATATTTATTACCATTGAACTATAAATAGAAGAGCATACAAGATGGAAGGGAATAACATACCTACCAATGAAATAGTATTTATTATTTGTTTACATTCTTTCTCTATTCTACTCTCACTACCATTAATTCCTCAGTGCTTATCATTAAATTATGTTGAAAGAATTCCTTTATTCAAATATTATATTTCTAGGAGAGGAACTCAAGGTTGTGAACCTTTGAAAGGGTTGGTTAGATTACAAAGAAAAAGGGGGAGTGTGATCCTCTGTTCAGTTGAAAGTGAGAAGGGGAGAATTAGCTATTCAGATTGTAAAGGCGTGAAAAGCCTATTATATTGTTCTTAGTGGATATGAAAAGCTCAGAGGGATTTGAGGACTGGATGTAGGTTAGGAGGACTGAACAAGTACAAATCTCTTTGTCAATCTCTCTACTTAACTCTTTTATTTTTCTGAAGCTGCTTTGAAATAATTTTATTAGAGTAATTCACCCCCTTCTTGGTCAAATCCTATTCTAACAGTGACATCTAAGCTCTATAAATAGATGGTCAAAGCTCTCCATTAGACACACATCTAAAAAATGAAAATAAAAAACTAGTAAAGAGAAATCGAATGTGAAGGAGACCAAGAATTGGATGTAGAGGAGCTAGCACATGTTCATGTTGTAAAAGCTATTGATGTACATACTGGTCAAGTTGGTTCATGTTGACATGAGCTAAATGCTTATGCCATAAAAGACTTTCATCAGTGATCGAACACGATTTTGTCGCCTTCCAGTTTGATACAAAATGATTGCACCACAATAATGCAGTATAGGGGGCAAACCGATTGTTCTTCTTAAAGAGCAGTTTATTGGCTATCCTAGTTTAAATTGGTTATTGAAAACATGCTAAACTTGGGTGAAAAGGGGGGTTTTGATTCAGTAAATGAAAACTATGACACAAAATACATGAAATGTGCATAGTAAAATATTTTTGATCTTTTTGATGGGAACTAAGCTTTCCTTGCTCTAACTGTGGCATGGGAGATTAATCCTTCTGAGTCTAATTAAGAAACCCTAAGCCATAACTTAGGTCCAATGATTTAATTAATGCAACTCACTTGAATCCAAGTTAATGAACATTTCTTAAAACATTGTTAAAAACCACTCTGAACGTAAAATGGATGAATGATGCCCATGAACTCAAAGGATTGCAATCACAATCACAGAAACCCAATGATGATTAGCTACCAATAATCATCGATAACTAGGTGAACACAAGAAATCAAAACTGAAATATATATGTATACTAATCAGCATAAACAACATCCAATCTGAATACATAGTCCAACCAAAGGATTACAAATCTATAAATACAATTCATATAACAGTAGAAAC
Source organism: Vachellia collinsii (assembly GCA_006871305.1). NCBI lineage: Eukaryota > Viridiplantae > Streptophyta > Magnoliopsida > Fabales > Fabaceae > Vachellia > Vachellia collinsii. The sequence goes on along the minus strand of QFDD01000418.1, from coordinate 36,011 downwards.
CTCTAAATCTAGAAATCTCTACAAATTTTCAAATGCAAGATTAGACTAGGAATACCCCCCTATGAATCTCAGAGCTCAGGCCTTGTTCTCCACCGCTAAGAGGCTAATGCTTTAGCCTCTCATAGCTTCAAGGATGCGGCTACAATCGCAGTGATTTTCTACAATGGGAGAGGTGAAGATAAAGATGGAAATGTGAAGGAAAGAGTGATGAAGGAGGATTGGATGGTTAAGAATCGTGGGAGATAAAGGGAAGTGTTGGAAAAATGGAAGGGGAACGAGCAGGGATTAGTGGCTGCTTCCAAGAGAGGTCAATGGCTTCCACAAGATTCTCCAAATCTATAGACTGGGTTTGATTTCATGGTGGCTTCCCTTTATGTGTGCAGAAGGTTACTGACCCAATCCAAAATGCACAGCTGCATTTTCAAAAATAATGTTACGAAAATAGTAAGGTCAAGACTTAAACAGAATTATGTCGTGACTTAATTTAAGTATGTCACGACATCTAAGGTCAAGACAGCCTTTCACAAGTGGAAAAAAGGCTTTTTAGATCGTACAAAAAAGCCCTTTTAGACTGTACAAAAGTGCGATTTAGATAAGACCGTTTAGAAAGTGAGCTCTTTCTAGACCACACATAAATGCAATCTAGAAAGTTCACCTTTCAGACCGCATCTCACGTGTGGTCTAAATACATAAACCTAAGGTCTAAAAGAGTAACAAATTAGTCAGAAATTAGACTTTCTATATCGCACCTGGTGAGTGCGGTCTAGAAAGGTACACTTTGTAGACCGCACCCACTAGATGCAGTCTAGAAAAAGTTACTTTCTAGACAGACCTGGTGGGTACGGTCTAAAAAGTTGTGATATTTAGATCGTAGTTCAACATGAGATCTAAAAAAATTATTTTTGAAAAAAAATTTTAATCGTTTCTCCACAACCCCCATTTTTCATGCATGCAGTTTATTTAACTTAAAATACTTATTTCTCAAAATTCCCTTACAAAAACTGTGACACCAACAACAATAGTAATCGCACAAAACAAGAACTAAATCACAATAATCCACCAAATTACAAGCATTATCCTTTACAAATCAATTTGTGACAGTAGGATTAATAACATTAAATCATTCTCAATTACATAATAACTTTACACTTAATAATTTTTTTCGTGTCTGTACACCTTCATTCACTTCTCCAATCACTTGATTAAAACAAGAACTACGTTCTTAGGTTCAATCTCAGAAATAAATGCTGAAAATTGTGCTTCACTTAAAAATTTTCTTCGTGTCTGTACACCTTCATTCACTTCTCCAAACACTTGATTGAGAGCGTGATTTCTAATGTACTTCCACGCCTTTGGTTGAGCTATTTCAAAATGTTTATCCGAAAGATCTTCCTCATAATCATTTTCTAGTAAAGGCACATTTTGAAAATCTTTTGAAATGGCAATTTCCTCATATGCCAAAGGTTTTGTTTGAGATTTAGTTTCAACAAACTTAACATGTATTGATTCCTCAACTAGACAAGTACATTTGTTAAAATCTCTATATGCTTTACTCCTATTTGAGTAACCAAGAAATAAACCTTCATCAGCTCTAGGATCGAATTTACCAATGTTTTCCTTCCCATTGTTGTCAACAAAGCACTTGCTCCGGAAGATGTGAAGATGGGAAAGATTTGGTTTTCTTCCTCTGTACAACTCATATGGTGTCTTCCTGAGAGATGATCTGATGTAGGCCCTGTTGGAGATGTAGCATGTTGTGTTGATTGCATATGCCCAGAAGACTTGTGACATTTGTCATCATAGCTCATGCCATGTTCGTCAGGACTCTGTTCTTCCTCTCAACAACTCCATTTTGTTGAGGAGTCCTAGGAGCTGAGAAGTTGTGGTTGATTCCTTTCCCTTCACAGTAACTTGCAAAGTCCCTATTCTCAAATTCTCCTCCATGATCTATCCTGATAGAAACAGTAGACATACCTTTCTCATTTTGAACCTTTTTGGAAAATATGACAAATAATTCAAAAGTTTCATCTTTAGATGACAGAAACATAGTCCATGTGAATCTAGAATAATCATCAACTATGACAAGTGTATAAAGATTTCCACCAAGACTTTTTACTCTTGCTGGACCCATTAAATCCATGTGAAGTGGTTCAAGGGGTCTTTTAGTTGAAATCTCATTTTTGGATTTGAAAGAAGATTTGTTTTGCTTTCCCATCTGACAAGCATCACATATCAAATCATTTTTAACTTTGAGCTTTGGGATACCTTGAACTAAACCATGTTTAATTAACTTGTCAAGTTGATTCATGTTCACATGAGCTAATCGTTTATGCCACAGATAACTTTCATCATCTTGACTAATGAAACAAGAATTAGCAAAGGAATTTTCTAAGTGAAGGGTGTAACCATTACTGTCCCTGGGTGCTCGTAGTTGAATGTTTATCTTTTCTTTGTCAATTGACAAATCCTTCTTGTTGACAATGAAACATTCTTGTGAGTCAAGTATAAACCAGTTGTCTTTATCAGTGCTCTGGCTCACACTTAGCAGATTATGACAAAGCCCTTCCACGTGATAAACATCCTTCACTGGCAGTCAATTTGAGTTGCCAATCTCTCCAATTCCCGTGATTTTCTTGGATTGGTTTCCTCCAAAACTTACTTTACCTCCATCCTTTGATTGCAGGTTGATGAATTTGCTCTTGTCCCCTGTCATGTGTCTTGAACATCCACTATCAATGTACCATTTGTTTGATTTGGATACTCTAAGACATACCTGCAAGAAATCAAGTTATTATTTTAGGTACCCAAAGCTTGTTGGGTCCTTTGAGGTTAGTTTGACATGATTTAAATTCATGTGTTCCCTTCGGTATCCATTTATACGTTCCTAGCATTTTTCCTTTCTTGAAATAACAGGAGGAGGTTATGTGCCTTTTTCTATTATAGTAAGTACATGAAGCAAATGGTTCAGAGGTATGAATTGATTTTTGGAAATATCTAAGATAACTTTTGCCTCCGTCTTTCTTCTTTCCTTTCCTTTTATCACTAATTGGGTTATACCCTATTTCAGTTCTATCATTTACTACCTTCTGACTTTTTAAAATGACCTGCAACATTTCACTACCTTTGGTAAATCTTTCCAAAGATTTATTTAGATGTTCATTCTCCTTTTTCAATACAGGACATTTTGAGCATTCATTTGTAACTACTTCTGTCATAGGTTTTTTTAATTCTTTAACCTTCTTTCTCAAACAGGCTAACTCTTTGGTAAATTTAAGTAGTTTAGTATGCATTTCATCATATTCTAAATGCAATTCATCATAAGTAGGTTCAGCTGGGATTACCTCATCTATCTTTGAATTTGCCTCCTCTTGGGCAACAAGACAAATGTTGGCTTCCTCCTCAAGTTCACTTTTGTCCTCCGATGAGCTATGTCACCATATCCTAGAAACATATGCCTTCTTCTTCTTGAAGGATTTGAACCTTTTCTTTTCCTTATTTCATTGGGATAGCTGTGGACAGTCTGCTTTCATGTGGCCCAACTTGTTGCACTCAAAACAAATAATTTCTTTGCTAGAAGCACCTTTTTGAAATCTTCTCAGAGGTTGATCTTTTTTTATAGAGTTTCTGGAACCTTTGAACAACCATAGCCAACTCTTCATCTTCCACTTCATCTTCTTCCTCAGGCTTTATTTCAGGTTTTTTCCCCTTTATTGACTTGAGAGCTAACCCTTTCTTCTTTCTGTCTTCTATTCTAGAAAGCTCCTTTTAAAATTTTTGTTTACTCTCATACACAGCAAGACTTCCAAAGAGAGCAGCCACAGACATCATTGATTCTCCTCTTAATTCTTCAATGACCATGACTTTAGCTTCCCACTTTTCAGTGAGAAGGTTGAGAATTTTTCTCACTTGGGTACGCTGGTCGTAGGTCTTTCCAAGGGTAGCCAGCTTGTTAATGAGATGAGTATGCCTCATCTCAAATTTTGCAATAGTTTCTCCTTCTTTCATTCTGAGTAAATCATACTCAGTTGTGAGAGTATTTACTCTTCCCTCCTTTACGGCTTCAGTTCCTTCATACGCTATCTCCAATGCTTCCCACATGTGTTTGGCTAAGGGGAATGTGCATATCCTGAAGAAATCATCTTCGTTCAAAGTAGCCTGCAACATTAAAACAACTTTTTTGTTAAGTAAAGCTTTCTTCAAATCTTGTTCATCAAACTCACTACGAGTTTTAGGAACAAGCACGTCATTCACTTTCTTTTGGGGAACAAAGTTCCCAATTTCAAAAACATCCCATAAATCTAAATCTGTTGCCAAAATAAAATTTTGAAACTTGATTTTCCAAAACGAAAAATGTTGGCTGTTAAACGCGGGAGGTCTAGTGATAGATGCCCCGTCACTGATAACATGTTTGTCAAATCCTGCCATTGATCGCTCTTGAGACTGTTAAGTCCTTTATACAAGACACCTACTCTGATACCGAATGTTAGGATCGGATTTGACCAAGAGGGGGGTGAATTGGTCTAATAAAAATTTTCTCAAGCTTTAAACGTAAAAACAGAGTATTAAAGAGAGTTGACACAGAGATTTATCCTGGTTCGATCCTCCTGACCTACATTTAGTCCTCAGAACCCTCTGAGCTTTTTAAATCCACTAATCCCAAAAGATTACAACAAATCAGAAGAATGACTCTCCCCCTTCCTAACTCAATTTAACCCACAGACACTTTTGCTCGTGTCTTTTCCCACTCAAGATTCTCCAACCTTAAGTAACTCTAACAAAATCAATAAATGGACAAGTATATTCTCCTTTCTAAGAATTTAATGATAATCATTGAAGCTCTTAAATGTGAGAGAATGAAAATAGAGGAGGTAGATGAAGAATAATAAATTTGCTTTCTCGTAAGTACGTTCTCTGTCTTCTGAAACTTGAGTGCATTCCCTTTTATAGGTGAGAAGAATTAAATATCCGTTAGAGACATTTAAGTTTCCGTTAGACCTAATGTCTTTGTTCACCTTCCCACATTGAATGCATCTGAATGTGTCTGACAGTAGGTAGGATGTTTTTCTATGTTTTTATTCATTGAATGTCTTTCTGGTTAGGCAATCAGAACTCCATTCCCTGTTAATAAGTAAAGCAGTTAAGCATTTATGATGGTAGGTGAGATTCAAATAAAGGTTGCATGAATAAGGAAAGATTTGGTATTAATGAAAAGCATCTGACATGCTGCGTAACTGTCAGAAAGAAAAACTCAAGTTTTCCTAGCTGTAAACTCGAGTTTCTAAAGAAATTTCAAAGTAGAATTTACTCAACTTGTGTTGTAACTCAAGTTTTAATAAGAGTTTTGATAAAACTTGAGTTATAGAACTTAAAACTCGGGTTTTCAGAAGTTTCCGTAAGCAAAATCATTTTGTTCTCTTCGAGACTCAAGTTTTGTCTCATGAAACTTGAAGTTATAGATATTTCAAATCATAACATTTATGTGTGACTCGAGTTTCATTGGAAGTTTTGAGTCTAAAACAAGTTTGCTTCTTGAAAATCGAGTTTTAACACACAAAACTCGAGTTATATGAAAACTCTTAATGGAACTTCAAGTTTGGAAAGAAATTTTCTAGAGCTTGAAACTCGAGTTCTATTTTCCCAAAACTCGAGTTATATCAAAACTTTTACTGAAACTTCAAGTCATGAAGGAAGTTTTGTTTCTGTCTCTTCGAAACTCGAGTTCTGATACTCAGAACTCGAGTTCCATCAAAACTTTTATTGAAACTTCAAGTTTTGGAAGGAAGTTTCGAGTTTCAAAAATACTTCAGAGCCCGAAACTCGAGTTTTGCCAAAACTTCCAACATAACTTGAGTTTTCTCTGAGAGTTCTGGTTTTCTAAAACACTTTCAACACTCGAAACTCAAGTTCTAAAACACGAAGCTCGAGTTGTGAGAAAACTTTTATTCAAACTTGAGTTCTACTGAGAGTTTTGCATTTCTAAAGCTTTTTCCAAAACCTGAGACTCGAATTTTGACTCCCAGAACTCGAGTTTTGATGAAACTTGAATCAAAAATTGAATTCTCTTGAAATTTTGGGATTTTGAAAGCATTTTTAAACACTGTAACTCGAGTTCTAAAGCTTATAACTCGAGTTCTCTTAATGATTTCATTAAAACAAAAGTTTACTTAAACTTTTCTGAAAACAAACAATTTAATTATAATTTCAAAAACATATTTGTCATCATCTAACATTATCTCAACACTGGATCCATTGGCAATGCCATTTCTTTAAAGGATCTATCAAATGACATTAAAATCACCCGTTGTAGGGCAGTCAACTGGGATTGCGGATGGGGTTGCAATTGAGGGGGTGAATCCAGTTGATTAGATGGAGCTGACATCGGATTTGTGATAGGGGGCCTCGACTCGAACCATATGAACAGGTCTCCTTGGCCACTAGATGAAAGTCTTCACAGCATTACCCACAGTTGTCACTTCGTCCGTGGGGATTGGGATAGGAGCATATGTAGTAAGCACCTCTTCAACCACAACTCTCACTTGATCATCTTGTAGTTGTGTGTGTGGATGGTTGGTCCCAAGTTATGAACGCTGCCAAGTGCTACTAACTGTCTTGAAGCATCCTCAACATACAGATCACAAGATTCACCACTTAGAATGGTGTAACCCTCTGATGTATGCCCAATAATAGAACAGCTCTTTTTAGTGCTCTGAATAGCTGTTGGCGTCTTAGGGACACTTGTCTCTTATTTAGAGCTCATTATAGACATCATTTCATCTCTCATCTTGTTCATTCGAGCTTCTAATTGGGCCTTTAATGTCATTTCTAATTTTGTATTCAATGAAGCTTCTGCCTCTACCCTTGCCTCTTCCTTGACAGCAGCCAACAAAGCATCCATATCCTCCCTCAACACCACACTTGAGGGATAGAAACAAGTAGGTTGTCCAAAGTAGTCTCTTATGCCCAATCCATGTCCAACTCCCCTTACTCGGCCTACATAATCTGGTTTCCCCACAACAACAGTCAAATAATCATTCCTCCCATCGGGCTTGAAGGTCCCAGCAGCTTCTTGTTGTTTAATTACATCCTGTGACATATAAATAACATGCATAAGAATTAATATAATATGTTACTAAATAACAGGCATAAGAATTAATATAGTACATACAATCTGTTCAGCAATTATGTGAACACATTCACTTGTATATTGCCCACTTCTTTTTTGGTGAGCATACTTCCATCTATCTTCACAACATATTGGAGATGGTGGAGTAACAGTGGTAGAAGGATTGGATTGAGCTTGATCTTCCAACCTTTTTCTCTTGTCCACCAACAAGTCTTTTTCAGCCTTCATATAGCCCCCACGAGACATTGTGTGGGGGCCATCATTCTTACAACCAATCTCCATTACTTTAGCCCTTTTCCGCTGTATTCAATAATTTATCAAATAATTAAAATAAAAAAAATTATTGATTACTAATAAAATAATATAAAATAAAAACTTTAAAAAAATCAATTGACCAAAGCTTCTGGCGTAGTTCAAACTATATAGAATTCTTCCCAAGTGTCCTCATTTATAAATGGGTACTTGCTGCAAGGAGTAGGTCGAGGTTCACCATCTTTCACCTCATTATGCACATACATACGAGCTTGCTGTGTCTTGAATGCCCTCCAACATGTGCAACAATAAGACCATGTCTTCTTCTTCAAGGTCTCATTGTTAGGAACATCATAAGTGAGCTGCAATGATTACCATTCAAATAGTTAGAAATAAAATGATAATTGTTAAATGTTTACAAAAACTAGAAAAAGTGGTTTTATACCCTGATTGTGTCCTAAATGTTGTTCTTCACATAGTCTGGCATATTGTCCCATTCCTCTTCCAAGATGCTTGGCTTGTTGTGTGCTAAGAGGCCAACGTAACTGATATACCTAGTTGCGTTAGGCCGGATAGGTTTCCAATACCTATAAAATTAAATTGGTATCTTCTGCCCACTGTTTCGATCTTTGGTGACCTTCTTCAATTTTGTGCCACTTCTACCCCTCCTCTGTGTGGATTGGCTACTTGACGCAATCGGTCTATTGCTAGGGCCACTTTGACTGTCATTTGGCCCACTGTGATCCGCCATGTTCCTACGTATACAATAATACAAGATTAGTTACTTAAAGTAAAATAACATTTAATGAAAAAAATAAGTAATTTTGATATAATTAAACACAATCTGAAAAGAAATAACGAACTTTTGAAAAATTTCATATAAGAATATCCTCCCATATGCCTTCATGGTGATCATTTCTTGTGCCATGTTCATCATCCACTTCCACTTCTTCATTCAATTTAGGTAGACCCCTTGAGAACAAAGGAATCTCAGAAATGTCAAAATTTGAACAATTTATATTATCAGCATCAAAGACCTTTTTTCCTTGCAAAGCCATTGACCAACTTTTATTTGTAGGATCAGTGACGTAGAAAACCTGTTTTGCTTGGTCTGCCATTATAAAAAGCTCATCCCCAAAATTTCTATTATTCAAATCTACTAGTGTAAATCCTAACCAATAAACCCGGATGCCATTGTTGACATTGACCCACTTGCATTTGAAAATAGGCACTATAAATTTAGTGTAGTCTACCTCCCAAATCTCTTCAATGACCCCACAATAAGGCATGGCTGCCACTTTATGTTTCTTATCTTTTGAACTATGTCTTTTAGACCACACACCATCTTTTAGACCACACACCCCATGTACGGTCTAAAAGAAGTTATAAAAATCAATTTCAAATTGGTTCCATTGATCACTTCCCACACCTCACTCTCTTTGCTTTTTCTCTCCATCCAGTCGCTCGGTCTCTACTCTCTTTGCTCTCCATGTTACAACACCATCCCTTCACCAAATAGACTTTCTCTTCTCTGTTTTACCAGCCTAGGTTGTTAGTCGCTGGTCTTCATGGTTCAGGGCTGTCGCTCTTTTTTATGAAGCTAGCCGAATGCCTATGCTTCGTCCAATCGAGGCCGTCGTTCAATCCCGTATCCCACCTCTGTAAGCTCTTGTTCTTCGATCTCTGCTGCAGCATTTTGAAGCCCCCTTTTTGTCCAAGGCCGTTGTTCGATCTCACAGCTTGAAGCCCCTATTCTTCAATCTCTATTGCAACATTTTGAAGCCCCTTTTTGTCCAAATGCCTCTACCTTCTCCGGTCTTCTCCGTCGTACCAGCTATCAGGTTCGGTTTTTTTTCCTGGCTGATTTTTTTAAAATAAGATTGGAGATATTTTAATTTGTTTGCTCTGCTGTTGTGTGAGAACCTTGATTTGTTTTGTTTTTAATTTTTTTACCTTGATTGGTTTCTCTGCTCAACTTGATTTTGTTGTTGGACATATTTTTAGATACATTATATTGTTTTGTTTTAATTTGTGTGAGAACTTTAATTTGTTTTGTTTTACCTACTAACATAAAATCCTTGATATGAATTGAAGATGATGAAACACATACTAGTTACAATCCCAACCACTTCATCCACCAAATGCATTTGTATACTGTGTTTGTTGTTCCCCTATAATTTTTGACACTTCTATATTCTTGCCATTTCTACTTCGTGGCATGTTTGAGTAGCATACTTTATAAGTAGAAATTACCTTTTCAACTCTTGATATTAAGTTGTTCCAAATGCCCCTTTATTTCCAATTTCATGGTTAGCTTCTCTCCCACTTATCACATGTTAATTCTTTCCCTCTTTAGAAATTGAAATATGGATCTAGTTGGATAGACGCTAAACGAACAAGTGTTGATTATGATAATGGTGTGAAATATTTTTTGAACTTTGCTAAAAGAAATGTTGATGATGTTAGTGGGAGGTTTTATTGTCCTTGTGTTGAATGTTTAAATGAGAGGCGGCTAAGTGTTGATGACATATACACTCACTTAATTTGTGAGGGGTTTTGCAAGAGTTATAGAGTATGGATATGGCATGGTGAAGAAATGGAAAGGCGAGTACATCCCAACAAATGGGAGAATCCTATGATGATAATGACATAGATATGGATGATCGGGTGGAGGACATAATTCGTGATGTTGGAGAAGAAGCCTTTAAGCAGATACATGATAATATGCACAATGATGCAAAGAAGCCTCTAAACCTGGGGTGTGAAAAATACCAGCTATGGAATGCAGTGATGGAATTGGTGAGCTTGAAAGCATGACATGGGTGGATCGACAAAAGTTCTACAGAAATTCTTTAGTTACTAAAGGACATGCTTCTGAAAGAGAATGTATTGCCGAATTGCTACTATGATGCAAAGACGATATTGTGTCCATTAGGCATGCAATATAAAAAGATACATGCATGCCCTAATGATTGCATATTGTACAAGAAAGAGTATAAAGAGCTAGAGAAGTGTCCGATATGTGAGACATCAAGGTACAAATTGAAAAGGCTCCTGCAAAGGTATTGTGGTATCTTCCAATTGTACCAAGGTTCAAGTGGTTATTTGCTAATGAAAATGATGCAAAAAATTTGATGGCATGCAAATGAGAGGATTTTTTATGGAAAGATTCGACATCCAGCTGATTCTTCTCAATGGAAGAAAATTGATGGATTCTTTCCTCAGTTTGAGCTAAGGAACCTTAGACTTGCACTATGTACGAATGTCATGAATCATTACGGTAGCCTTAGCAACATACATAGTTCATGGCCTATTCTCTTGATAATTTACAACCTATCTCCTCTTCTATGCATGAAATGCAAGTATGTCATGTTATCCATGTTGATTTTAGGACCAAAACAACCAGGAAATGACATAGCTGTGTACCTAAAGGCATTGATAGAAAATTTGAAGGAGTTGTAGGAAGAAGGTGTAGATGTTTTTTATGCTATTCAGAAGGAGATTTTTAAAATACAGGCCATGATCTTCTGTACTATAAATGACTTCCCTGAATATGGGAATTTGGCTGGGTATAGTGTTAAGGGACATAAAGCTTGTCCCATTTGTGAAGAAGGGATATGCTATCATCAACTTCAACATGGAAGGAAAACAATATATCTAGGTCATAGGAGATTTCTCAGACAGGGCAACCCATATCGTAGATTAAAGAAAGCTTTCTATGGTGGGCAAGAGTATGAAGATGCTCCAAAGCCATTGACTGGAGAGCAAGTTTATAAAAAAGTAAAAAAACATCAATGTTGTTTTCGGCAAGACTTTAAAGAGTCAAAGTGAAAAACGTATATGGAAAAAGAGATCAATCTTCTTTGATCTTCCGTATTGGCATAAACTTGATGTGAGGCATTGCATTGATGTCATGCATGTTGAGAAAAATGTGAGTGATAGTATTGTTGGAACACTTCTCAACATACAAGGTAGCTCCAAAGATGGTGCGAACGCAAGATTGGACTTGCAAGAAATGAGAATACAAGAGTATTTACACCCAATGTCTAATGGTAAGAGGACTTGTTGTTGCCCAGCTGCTCATACTTTGTCCAAGGAGGAGAAAATAAGTATTTGTGAGTGTTTACAAACCATCAAAATGCCATCAGGGTATGCTTCAAATCTTGGAAGCTTGTGTCAATGAAAGATTTGAAATTGGTAGGACAAATGTCTCATGATTATCATGTCTTAATGCAACAACTACTTCCAGTAGCAATTCGAGGCATCTTCAAAGATGATTTGAGTCACATTTTAACAAGGCTTTGCTTCTTCTTCAATGCTACATGTAATAAAGTGCTTGAGATTGAGAAATTGGAAGAATTGGAACAGGAAGCATATCTTGTCTTGTGCCAACTTGAAAAACTCATTCTCCCTACATTTTTTGATATCATGGTACATCTAATTGTTCATTTAGTAAGAGAGATTAAGATGTGTGCCCCTGTCTATTTAAGATAGATGTACCCAGTAGAAAGACTCATGATATTTTTAAAAGGGTATGTGAAGAATTCTAACCGATCAGAAGCATCCATTGTTCAAAAATATGTTGCCGAGACCTATTGAGCTTCCTAAACACCATAAAGAATCAAGGGGTAAACGTGTGATGAAATGAAAAAAGTGCACTTACACATTTTGAATAAATTGATGAAGTTCAAGATTACATATTCACTCATAAAGAACTTATAAGAAAAGAGAACATGAGAATGAGAATGACTAAGAAAAGATTGATTAGGGAGTACAATAAAACCTTCACACATTGGTTTAAAGAAAAGGTTGAGAAAGAGGAATGTGTTTCTGAAGTAGTTAAGTGGTTAGCGCTTGGTCCTGGGCTTGAAGTGATAAGTTGGACATCATTTGATATCAATGGGTATTCCTTCTATACAAAGTCTTTGGATGATAAGAGTATTGTTCAAAATATTGGCGTTATGTTTGTGGCTAAATTTATACACTTTTCTAATTCAAAAGATAAGAATCTTAAAGTGGCAGTCATGCCTTATTATGGGGTCATTGAAGAGATTTGGGAGGTGGACTACACTAAATTTAGAGTGCCTATCTTCAAATGCAAGTGGGTCAGTGTCAATAATGGTGTTTAGGTTGATCGACTAGGATTTACACTAGTTGATTTAAATAATAGAAGTTTTGGGGATGAGCCTTTTATAATGGTAAACCAAGCAAAACAAGTTTTCTACATTACCGATCCTTCAAATAAAAGTTGGTCAATGGCTTTGCAAGGAAAAAAAGTATTTGATCTTGATGATAGAAATTGTTCAAACTTCGACATTTCTGAGACTCCTTCGTTCTCAAGAGGTCTACCTAAATTGAATGAAGAAGCAGAAGTGGATGCTAAATATGGCATAGGAAATGATCACCATGAAAGGATATGGGAGGATATCCCTATATCTTAATTGTTCAAAAAGTAAGTTATTTCTTTTTAGACTGTGTTTAATTGTGTTAAAATTACTCATTTATTTATTTATTTTATCAAGTGTTATTTACCTTTAAGTGACTTACCTTGTATTATTGTATATGCAGGAACATGGAAGATCACAGTGGGCCTAGTGACAGTCAAAGTGGCCCTAGTAATAGACCCATTGCGTCAAGGAGCCAATCCATACAGAGGAGGGGTAGAAGTGGTACAAGATTGAAGAAGGTCATTAAAGATCGAAACAATGGGTAGAAGATACCAATTCAATTTGATAGGTATTGGAAACCTATTGGGCCTAACGTGACTAGGTATATCAATTATGTTGGCCTCCTAGCGAGGAACAAGCCAAGCATCTTGGAAGAGGAGTGGGACAATGTGTCAGACTATGTGAAGAAACAATATTTGGGACACAATCTAGGTATAAAAACAATTTATTGGTTTTTCAAGTATTTAATAATTATCATTTTCTTACTAACTATATGAATGAGAAATATTGTAGCTCACTTACGATGTTCCCGACAATGAGACCTCGAAAAACAAGACCCTATCCTATTGTTGCACATGCTGGAGGGCATTCAAGACACAACTAACTCGTAGTTATGTGTACAACAAGGTGAAAGATGGTGAACCTTGACCTACTTCTTGCAGCAACTACCCATTTATAGATGAGAACATTTGGGAAGAATTCTACAGAATTCAAACTACTCCAGAAGCTTTGGTCAGTTATTTTGAGCAATGTTTTATTTTATATTATTTTACTATGACAATTAATAATTGTCTTTGAATTTTAATCATTTGATAAAGTCTTGAATATAGAGAAAAATGCCTAAAGCAATAGAGATTGGTAGCAAGAATGATTGCCCCCACACAATGTCTCACGGGGGCTATGCGAAAGCTGAGAAAGACTTGCTGGCGACCTAGAAAAAAAGGTTGGAAGAACAAGCTCAATCCGATCCTTCTACCATTGTTACTCCGCCATCTTCGATACTTTGTGAAGATAGATGGAAGTACACTCATCAAAAAAGAACTGGGCAATATACAAGTGAACGACCTGGCATCATTGTTGAACTGATTGTAAGTACTCAATAATTCTTTAATTTACTAACATGATTATATTAATTCTTATGTATGTTATCTATATGTCATAGGACAAATTTAAACAACAAGAAGCTGCTGGAACCTTCAAGCCTGATGGGAGGAATGATGTTTTGACTATTGCTATGGGGAAACCATATTATGTTGGGCGAGTAAAGGGAGTTGGATGCAAGTTGGGCATAAGAGACTACTTCAGACGACCAACTTGTTACTATCCCTCAAGTGTGGTGCAGGGGGATGAGATGGATGCTTTGTTGGATAAGGTGAGGGTAGAGGCTGAAGCTTTAGTATATGCAAAATTAGAAGTGAGGTTAGAAGCCTAATTAGAAGCTTGAATGAATAAGATGAAAGAGGAAATGATGTCTATGATGAGCTCTAAATAGGAGATAAGTGTCCCCAATACGCCACCAGCTCTTCAAAGCACTAAAGGGAGCTGTTCTACTATTGGGCGTACATCAGAGGGTCACACCATTCTAAATAGTGAACCCTGTGATTTGTATATTGAGGATCCTTCAAGGAGGTTAGTAGCACGTGGTAGCATTCATACCTTGGGGTCAACCATCCACCACACATAATGACAAGATGATCAAGTGAGAGTTGTGGTTGAAGAGGTGATTATTGCAGATGCTCTTGTCCCAATCCCCACGTATGAAATGAAAAATGTGGGAAATGTTGTGAAAACTTTCATCTTGTGGCCAATGAGACTTGTTGATATGGTTCAAGCTGAAGCTAACCCTATCACAAATTCGATGCCAGCTCCATCCAATCAACCGACTTCACCCCCCTCAATCCCAGCTAACTGCCCTACAATGGGTGATTTTGATGTCATATGATAGATCCTTTAAAGAAATGACATTGCCAATGGATCAGGCAGTTGTGGGGAAGGATAGGGTGCTCGTATATATTGAAAGGGAGGATTTAGTATCCCTTGTAGCCCCAAAAGAACGGCTTACTGATGTGGTCGTCCAAGTGTTTTTAATGTAAGTGTTCTCTTCTAAGTAGTTGTAATTAAAATATTTTAACCTTTACTAAAATGCTAGCTTCATAATAGGTACATGCACTGACAATTGGTTTCCTCCCGCAAGAGCAATAAATTTGGATTCCTCTGCCCAATTTACATCCAAGAGAAAGGAAACACCCCTTCTTTGAGACATCAATACTTATCTCAATGACTCAGTGAAGGCGGAATTGAGTGTTTTATAACACCCTACATCCACATGTATTGCTTCTTAATGTTTCATAGCACCTTTCGTAAAATTAATTTTGTATTTGACACATATTTTATTTATTTTTGTAGTGAGCATTGGCAGCTAGTCCTTTTATCTATGAAGACCAATATGATTGTCTTTTTAAGCTCCCTTCACTACAAACCTGGGAAGAAATTGAAGAAGACAATGGATGGGTAAGTTTGCTTAAATATTATTATGAAGTACTATGAATTTTCAAAAGTTACTAACCATGCTTTTGGTACTAGGGCTATGAGGACATACCAAGTTGTTGCTTTAGGTAAGTTCGTGCATGAGGTGAAAGACCCTGAATGGATCACAGCAAAGGTAAGAGCATGATGCATGTTTGTGAACATTTAAAATGAGAGCTCACAATAATTCCTAGTAGATAGGTGATTTTTCTAATTCTGCTAATGACTTTTTCTCTTTACAAACTCGTAGGCAACCAAAGATGTCCAATTTATGTGGCTTATATGTGCTAAGACACATATTTAATGTCATCTCTTTAGGAATGACTGCTTTTACGTAAGAGGTACCTATATTCTTCATTAATTTTCTTACACAATTTATTTTCTCTCATTTTGTATTTGGTTAATTTAATGATTTATATGACTTTGATATCTCAAATGTTTGAACTTGCCGAATCATTTTCTGAAGAGGATATCAACTACATCTGTGAGCATTGGTGTGAATATTTTATTGAGCTTTTAGAACATTGAGTTGACATTGTTTATTTTTCTGCTCTTGGATAGTTAATTGATTTCACATGTTCTAAACATTTCATTGTTTATTTTTCTGATCTTGGTAACATTTGTACATTGTTGTTCCTTAAGCCTATGAAACTGTGTTACTCTTGAATCTAAACATTTTGTACTCACTGTTTTGGAATAGGAAATTGGGTTAAAAGATGAAATGGTATAAAGTTTAACGTTCTCACTGTATTTAGCAAAATTATCAAGTGTTACAATGATATAGTGTGTTTGGTGAGATTACTGTTGTCATAGGTGTCAGTGGTTTTATGAATGAGTTCAAAGGAATAAGTATTTTAGGTTGAGTAAGCGTAATTGATGCAGGTGTGAAAAATGCGTAATAAAGCTAGCTATGAGAGGTGTTACAGTAGTTGGTATTAGGTGTTACATAGCGTAATTGAAGCTTTATGGCTACTATTCCAAACAAAAAGAGCTTTAGCATTATGCAGGGACCAAGATCATAGAGTTTCCTATGCCAAACTTTTATGTTTGCTTAGAACAGTTGGAAGCTCTTGTTAATGAGTTGTTCTCTAATGATTCAATGTGAATGCTGGTTATGTATAATATGTCATATATGTGAATATGTAAAGGATGAGTGGTATCTGATATGTACATGAATAGTAAGGTTTGGCTATCAGATATAAGTGCTATTTGGCTTTAATCATGCCTATGAACAGGGTTATGTTTGGTTGATGAGTTAATTTGTTATGGTCATGTAGTTAATTTGATACAGCAAAGGCTCAATGAGCAGAATGCAATTATTACTGATCTAAGGGAAATACAAGATCACCAAGAAGTGAAAAGGCTTCCCCAAGAAGAAGATAGCCAAGCAGTAATCAATGCAGTAGTAGCGGTAGCTTTAGCTGCTTAGCAGCACCAACCACCTATTCTACCTCTAGTCTAGCCACCAGTTGGAGCTAGTCAAGGAGCTAGGGCAAGTAGTTGAGGAAGATCAAGTTCAGCAATGGATTGCAAGGTTTTGCAAGCACAATCCTCCAATCTTTGAAGGATTATTGGATATAAAGATAGTTGAGAAGTGGATTACCTATCTAGAGAATATTTTTTTTGGTAATTGGCTGTCCGTCTGAAGTGAAAGCCTAGTTAGCAATTTATAAGTTGGAGGGCAAGGCAGATAGATGATGGTCAAACACTGAGTTGATATTGTAGGCCAGAACACCCCCATTACTTGGGAACTCTTTCTCAAACAATATCAAGAGAAATATTTTCCCAGGTTGGTTCAAGATGAGAAGGAAGCATAATTCCTTACTCTAAGGCAAGGTGACAGTAAGCCTTTTAATGAGTACCTAGCAAAGTACCATAAACTCGCCCGATATTCTTCATACCTGCAACACTACAATAAGGAAAGGTGGAATACATAGTGGATGATCAAAGGTTGAAAGCCTACCTTGCTAGAGAAGATAGCCTTGATGAGGCTTGAGACCTTTATTCTGCAGATGAGGTCTGCAAGGTCGTAGAAAGTAGCCAAAATCACCGAAGTTTAGCTAGTACTTTAGCTCAGCCATAAAGATCAACTCAGGTAGGGACCTCAAGAGTGAAGAAAGGCGAGAAGGCTCTATTTGGGAGGAGATTCAAGAAAGTGAATAGAAAGGGAGGAAGCCAAAGGAATGCATAACTGAAGCCCTATAGCTTATGTGGTAGAAATCATGGTGACTAGCCATGCTTGATGGGCCAAAATGTATGCTATAGATGCGACAAGCCTAGATATTTTGCCAAGTAGTGCAACCAAGTGGCAGAAGGGTCAAGACCCCAAAGCACAAGAAGAGTAATTGTCCTAACACAGGAAGAGGCCTAGGTGGCCTAAAATGGTGTAAGGTATTATCAAAGTCAATGATTGTCTTGTACTTGCAATGTTTGATTCAGGTGCTAGCCATTCTTTCATATCATATAACTGTGTTGGGCATTTAGGCTTGACCATAGACATGATGCCTTATGATATGTCAATATCCACTCCTACAGGCATACGTGTAGTCACTTGCTATGCATGCCTAAATTGCATTGTCAACTATGAGCATTGTAGCACTGTCTTAGATTTGATATGCATATATGCCATTCCTTGATATAGATGTTATTATTCACTTAAATTGGTTGTCCTCCAATAGTGTCCTAATTGATTGGAAGACCCAAACTTTGGTGTCCTGATTGATTGTAAGACCCGAACTTTAGTCCTACCTCCCAATGAAATAGTCCCTTATGCCGAAGTTAAGTTGAGCTTTATTACCACAGCCAAAGTTGATAGATGTATAAGAAAAGGGTGCCAAGGTTACATAGTATTCTTTTCTGTTCAAGTTGAATCTGAGGAGTTGCTAGAGGATATTTTGAAAGTGAGAGAATATCCGAAACTGTTTCCCTGGAAATAAGTGGACTACCTCTAGAAAGGGAAGTTAAGTTTGCCATTAACTTCATGTCGGGAGCAGGTCTGATTTCCAAAACTCCTCATAGAATGGCTCCAAATGAGATGCAAGAACTAAAGAGGCAGATAGAGGAGATGCTAGAGAAAGGATTCATCAGACCTAGCATATCACCTTGGGGAGGTCCATTTTTGTTTGTGAAAAAGAAATATGGCAGTTTAAGATTATGCATCATTATCAAGAGTTGAATAAAGTTATAGTGAAGAACAAGTATCCCCTACCTCAAATTGATGATTAGCTAGATCATTTAGCTGGAGAGAGAGTATTCTCCAAGATACCATCAACTTAGAGTTAAAGTTGAGGATGTTCCCAAGACAGCTTTAGAACCAAATATGGTCACTACGAGTTTGTAGTGATGCCATTTGGCTTGACCAATGCTCCTACGATTTTCTTGGATTACATGAATCATATCTTTCGTAGTACCTGGATTAGTTTATCATAGTCTTTATCGATGATATATTGGTGTACTCCAAGTCATTTGAAGGGCATGATAGGCATTTGGGAATGGTTCTAGATGTTTTAAAAGAGAAGTGGTTATACATTAAAATTAGTAAATGTGAGTTCTAGTTGATTGAAGTAAGATTCCTAGGGTGTGTCATTACTCCAGAAGGGATATCAGCTAACCCTATCAAGGTTGAAGCCATACTAAAATGGGAGAGGCCTAGGACAGTCATAGAAAATCATAGTTTTATAGGTTTCGCAAGGTATTACCATAGATTTATACATAAATTTCTTTCAAATTGCCTTACCACTAACCAAGCTCACCAGATAGAATAAGATGTTTAGGTTGGATGAGAAGCATGAAGCAAGTTTCCAATAGTTGAAGTGAAGACTAGCCACAATGCCTGTGCTAGTAATCCCTAATCCAAAGTAGGCTTACACAATTTATAGTGATGCTAGTAAGCATGGATTGGGTTGTGTACTAATGCAGCAAAGCAGAGTTGTAGTATACACCTCTAGGA
This sequence comes from Vachellia collinsii, assembly GCA_006871305.1. NCBI lineage: Eukaryota > Viridiplantae > Streptophyta > Magnoliopsida > Fabales > Fabaceae > Vachellia > Vachellia collinsii. The sequence continues at coordinate 16,714 of QFDD01000418.1, read as the reverse complement.
AGTTGAAGCCACATGAATAGAATTATCCCACTCATGATTTAGAGCTGACGCAATAGTATATGCTCTAAAGATATGGAGGCACTACTTGTACAAAGCAACCATTGATCTATATTACGACCATAAGAGTTTCAAATATTTGCAAGATCAGAGGGAGTTAAATTTGAGATAATGAAGGTGGATGGAGTTGCTCAAGGATTATGACTATAAGATTAAGTATCATCCAGGGAAAACAAATGTTGTAGCAAATGCGTTGAGTTGAAAGATCTCGTAGATGGTAATGATGACGATAATGATGACTCAGGTGAGATGGAGGAATAGATCAGAGAGGCACAGCTATAAGATGATTTTGTACAGCATATATAGGCTTTGATGAGCCAAGGAGGGGCAAAAGAGTTTAAGAAGACCCCTAAGAGAATAAACAAATTTCGAGAAAGATATTATATCCCTAGCAACTGAAATGCAATCCACTTGAAAAGGTATCACTCTTAATACATGCCTTACATTTGCTTGAGTTTATCAAATACATGCAAATAACACTTTGATCAAGCCCCTGTGGAATGATGATCAATACCCATGACACACGATCCCCTTGAGCGACTAACGCGACATGTTATGTAGTCTGGGACATGATGAGTTTGTCTGACCATTACTCTATCACAAGCATACATTGCATATTTCTTGTGTGACCAACAGTGTAGAACATTCCTCTCGACCTTGGGACACGCATCCAGACAACGCTACCCCTAAGACACCGACATGACAAAGCCTCATGATGAACACCTTGTCTAACAAGGTAGCATTACTAGATAAGACGCCAAAATATTTTCTTGCAAAGCCGATCCAATGCCAACACCACTAATGATATTCTCACTATTGAATTACTATACGTGAGACCTCATCAGCCAACAGGCTTCTACACCATTTCCGACAACATCAGAGATAGGCCACCATGACCTCTCACATTTTTGGCTTAGACACCTTCAGCACATTTGAAGCCAAGACAACCTTGACTTGTGCCCACCTAGTGACTGGCTCAGACAACACCATTCATCGCACAGGCTCTCACAGCAACCTTTACTTTGCAAAGACAAGTCATGATGACCTATTGCATGTTAAGCTTATATGCCACCTATGTGCATAAGGGCAAGACAGGCTTGCCTCATTTAATGAAAATTACATGTCAAACTTCTTTATCTTACAATAGCCTTTCATAAGTTAGGCTTTTACACTTTTTGTCCATACGGGGACAAGATAATACTATCATGATCGCTCTCTATAAATGGCTCCGATGCCACCTTCTATATACACAAGGTCACTAACTTCACTTAATGAAGTGTTCATTTTCATCTCTCCTTTTACAGCTAAGACAGTCACGAGGGCAATGGTCCTAATGCCAAACCCTCTACTTGATATGACTGTAAATATGGGCAAGTTCAAGAGCATTTAGCAAGTTGAATGCCTATAAATACCCCCTCCCCTCCCATCAATCTTGCCAAGAGTGAATTTATGAAAGGAAACTCTTGCAAAATAAATTCTAGAGTGAGAAAGAGAAGTAGGAAGTGAGAGAAAGAGATTGAGGTCCCTAATCAAGGATTAAGAGCAAGATTAAGGTTAGTTTAATTTCTTTCAATCTCTAATTACCTTGATTAGTGATTAATTAATCTATGATTAGTAATATATTAATGAGGGATTAAAGCTTAATCATGTCCCTAAGGATTGGAAAATGCCTAGAATTCTTCTATCTTGTTTACGTGATGATTGGATTGAGTTAGTTTGATGATTATATAAATTCTTGGAATCCTAAACCCTCTTAGTTCTTCACGAAATTAATCTTGTATGTGGAGGATTAATTTTGTGTTAAATAATGATTAGGAAGTGGTTTAGGGGCAAGATCAAACAGGTGTATGGAAAGAGAAGTTGAAAAATCATATTATTCCCAAGTGATGCATAATTTCGACCAGCTGTATAACTTGAGCAAAGAAAGTGTTTTTGATAATTTTGATGCTTCCAATGGATTTAGAAAGTAAAATTGTGTAGGGTATAAGTGAGGAAACAATTTTGGAGGCATTGGAATTAATTTGACAAAGATGGAAAGTTATGACTCTAAGTTGTCAAGAAAGAGTTTTATAAATTGCTAAGTATTCTAGTAATGACTTGTTATTAATACCAAATGCATTCTAGTATGTGTAGGAGTTGTAAATTTCAAGGGGGAGTTACCAAGTGGAAAAGGAAGCCATTTGTGTCAAATTGGAAAGTCAAATTACCAAGGTAGCAAATTCTCTAACTTTTACATTTACATTGCATTTGATTGTTGTGTGTGTTGTTTGGCCATGATTGATGTGGGTTGTAGCCCTATGACATGTAAACCCTTACTTGTGCATGGTTGTAGCTATGAAAAACTTGATGTGCCTTTGGCCTTGTGCAATGAATGTTAATGTGAGGAAGTAAGGTTTTGTTAGTGTTTTCAAGGCAATCATGCATGTTGATGTGTTAGCTAAAATTATTTACTATTGGGATTTCTTTGAAATCTCATTCTTTCCAATGACTCACCCTAGGCCAAAGTTCAAAGGGCAAAGGCAAGGAAGTTCAAGACTAGGTGGGTGGATTCCAAATATTGTAGAAAACTTGTGCATGTTGAAGCATGTCCTTGTGTCTTGCATATGTTAACTTTTAGATGAGTGTATGTTAAATTCCTACAATATCAAGTATGTGATATGTGCTGTATATATATGCCAAGTATGCTACATAATTATGTTATGATGTTCTATGCATGAAAAGAGAGGAACAAAGCATGCTAGAATTAATGAAAAGGGTCCACCACCCTAGTTAAAGGCCTAATTGAGGTAATGAGGACACAGGGAAAACCAGGTCCAAATGATTTGAAATTTTCCATTAAAATACTACACATCCCAAGCTTTAAAATGAATCAAAGTTTGATAAAGTTGGATGTGTATGCAGAAAGTTAATGTTTCCCAAAGTTAAGGGAAAATCTGGAAAATTGAAAAAAAAGACCAAATGAACAGTAAATGTTTACGTAATAAACTGTGTTGATTGAGCATGGAATTGGCTAAATTAGTATTTATTTCCTATAGGGAATTGAACATGATTTATTTAGAGACTTGAACCACTTGATTTCGAATTTTCTAGAATTAGTTATGAATTTTCAAAGTTGACCAAAATTTTTAAGTTACCAAATGAATATTAATTCGGGTTGAGAAATTTTGAAATTCATTTGGATGACTAATTCTAGTTTATGTAATAGTCTCAAGTGGTTTAGTTAAGGTCTCTAATATAGGATAAAGCTAGAAAAGAAAGGTGTGACACTTAGTCTAATCAAAAGATTACACATCTGTAATCACAGTTTACATAGCAGTGGAAATTCGTAAACCTAAAGATCTCTACAAGAGTGTTTAAACATAAAGTTAGATTAGAAATACTCTCCAATGAATCCCAAAGCTCAGGAATTGTTCTCCATCACCAAGAGGCTAAGGTTTTAGCCTCTCATAGCTCCAGAAATGCAGCTACAACGACAAGTACTTTCTCCCATGAGAGGAGTGAAGATGGGGATGGAAATGTGAGGAAGGAGGTGATGGGAAAGGTTTAAACAATTTGGAATGGTGGAAGATGATGGAAAAATGATAGAAAAAAGGAAGGAGAATGGATGGAACTTGTTGGCTACTTCAAAGAGAGAGAGGGGCTGGTTCCAAGTCTTGCAAATCTACAAAATGGGCTGTATGGTTTCGTGGTGGCTCTTCCCTTAAGTATAGGAGGCTGCTAACCTAATCCAAAATGCATAGCTACATTTTCACACTGTGAGGTCACGACTTCACATTCCTTATGTCACAACTTGAACATGTATACGTCGCGACATCAATATAATTACCAGTGACCTAATAGATCAACACAACCTCTAAGATTACCTCCAAGTCGCGACCTATTAGGTATAGTTGCGACTGAAAAGGCACAGTGGCACCTACTAATTACATTCATTCCTTTCAATGAACTATAGCTCCTTCAAAACTCATTCTGGCTTGAAGATCTCCTCCACATGCCTGTAGTAAAAGCAAAGAGCCTTGTTAAAGAATCAAAACCTGAAATTCAAAGGCATGTATAGTTGAATGAGATAATTCACTCCTTTCCATCTTGTGTTCGTAAATATGCAATGCATGGATTGATGTAGACAAAAGAGGCCTAAATGCATGCAAGACGGGGTAAAAGTGTTATAGAATGCCCAAAAATAGTTAGAAAAAACAAGTAAATAATTGTATCGATCACTCCCCAGACTTAAACTTTTGTACTCCTAGACAAAGACTTGAATCATTCCTAGAAACATACAAGCACAATCAAGGAAATCAGCATGCTCTATAATAATTCCAGAACCAATTCAAATCTCATCCCCTAGGAAAGCGATAATAATAACATAAACAATGCCCAATAATTAGCTACAAAGCACAATGGATTCTAGATGTATGAGCACTAGAGATTTGCTCATGGGGTACAGGGGCTGACTCACTATCTCTCCTTATTGGGTTATTTTCACTCAAAATTCATGTAGAAAACACCCTACCATAAGCTTGTAATAGTTCTAAAATCTCCACTATTTATGCATCAATACAATGAATCAAGAGGACTTTATGGCTTGTAATGATGGAAATAGGTCATATGGAATGCATGAAAGAAAGAAATAAGAGTCATGTGTATGTATGTTAACAATCAATGACTCAAGGGTAACATCTAATTAACAAATGAAGCTCTATGAAGAATTATTTAGCATGCCGCCTTTTTTTCTTTCTTTCTTTTGCTTGTGTTTGTGTTTTTTTTTGAATCAAGGATCATGGCATTTTACTCTAAGCATACTTCTTTTCTTCATGCACAAGTTGAACTTTAATTTTACCAAGATGTTCTCAAGTTCCTAAGAATGTACGCATACACAACACTTGGTGAATGGCTCAAAGGGTTAGCAAAGGGTAAAAATGATGTGAGGGCTTGTGTTCGGGAAAGGAGGGTGTAGAAATGAATGCCTCTATCATGTTCACCACATTAAAACATGTTATGCTTTGACCAAGAACTAAAACAAGTTCTAAAGAATGTAGCCTACATGAATAATCACTCAATATAGGGAATTCAGGCCCAAATTTATCCTTCCAACAAAGGTTTGTATCTCTACTGCTCGTACATTAAGTTCCAATGAACATGTACTATTCACAAGGCATCATAACACTTATCATAGAGGTAGACCCTTGGGTGATGATTAAAGTTGGTCAAGAAAAGTTTTAAAGAACATACATGAATCCCAAAAGCACTTGTAAAATCATGGGAAAGTCACCTCCAAAGTTTAGAATTCCAAAAATTCAAGGTGGGACATGTTTTCCAGGTTTGATGCAATGAGGTTAGTCAATAGGCCATGAAATTTGCTTGAGAAGAGTGCAAAGCTAGCCAAAACAGGTTTTTATGTACAACAATGCTTTAAGCAAAGAGAAAAACACTCATATAAGGATTTAGGCACCAAGTCGTGATTTACACTCTTCATGTCGCGACCTAAATTGTACAGCGAGCAGGGATAAGTATTAGGGCTACTCAGGTCACGACTTGAAGTAAAATTAGTATCAACCTTAATCTGACATATTACCAAATGTGGGGATTTCAAGACCTAGTAGGCTAAGCACGCAACACCGTCTAACTATGTATCACAACTACAAAAAATTTATCCAATATACAGAAATTCATCACAAAGTTTAAACTTAAAAAGATTGGATCTCGAAAGGAATGAGCAAAATGAACCACAAGCATCAAATTCAAAATAATTCCTCCCACCCACACTTAAACACAGCAGTGTCCTCACTGCATTGAGAAATAGAGGGAAAGAATAAACACAAGAGAATGCAAAAGGGAATGGAAAGACAAAACAACCAACAATTTTAACTTAATCAAAATTCACAAGAGTCAAAACTCAAGGCTAAGTAGCCTAAGTTCAAACATAAAACAAAATACAACTAGAGACAAGAAAGAAAAACTCAAATCACTCCTCTCCTCCTGCTCTTTCTTCAGCTCCAGCTCTTCTTCTGCACCTACTTCTTCACCTTCCTCCCCTGTACCTGCTTCTCCTCTTGAAGACTGTCCCAGTCCCTCTGGAAAGAAAGTAGTGGAAGGAATGGAGTTTTGCCAGAACGCCTCTTCAAATCCAGGAGGGAAGTCCACTTGGAGCGATTTGGCCATTTGTAGCATTAAAGGATCCATAAACCTCTGTCTTATGAATTCATTGGCCATCACCAACTGGTTCAAGGATATGACCTGGTCACTCAGAATGGCGATATGCTCGGTTAGTTAATTTAGGGTGATGTCGTGATCACCCTCCTTAGTTTCCTTCTCCTACTCTTCCATAGATGGCCTTTTTCCTTTCTTCCCACTCCTACTGGATTCTGCAGCTTCAGAAGATTGCTTTGGGGACGTGAACACCCTTGTAGTGAGGTTAGTCTACCTTCTTCTCTACAATTTTCCTTGCTTTGCAAAGGTTGGTGATGAACTCACGGACCAAGAGCTCCTATGGTGGCAGAGTGTGTAGAACTCATGAACCAATGTCAAGTTCACCTTGGTTCTTTTCATCATGAGTTCACCAAGTTCCAAATCAACCGCTTTTTGGTAGAACTCAAACTAACAAGTCTTTGGGAAGTAGAACTCTTGGACTACTCCCCTATTACTAAACTTCTTCACCGCTTCAGCAAGTGATAGTTGGACCGGGGGTTCCTCTTCAGGCTCACTTGCAACACGTAGGTTTTTAGTCTACACCATTTTTACTTGAAGAGGGATGAATAGAGCCAACAAAGCAAAACTAAGAAAAACTAAAGTAAAAGACAGAAGAGAAAATTCTAGAACTAACTTATGGAAACTACCCACCCCAATCCTTCAACCAATGTTACTCAATTAATGATTGAATGATTGAAATCTTTGAGGGAAACTGAGTTTGGCCATGAAAATAGGTAAAACCTCCTTCTAGCAATCCAGGTTGTTATTGTGGGAACATTGGTCGTGACTTGAATTGTACCGAGTGCAATATCCAACTTTTCAATAACGGGATATGAAGGCTCAACAAGTAGCTAAAGGTTAGTTAAGGGTTCAGAGGATGAAAGAAAAAGAAAGGAAGAGTGAAAAGTACCATTTGCCAAATAAACAAAAGTGAGGGCAAATTGGTCATTTTGAAAAAGTCAAAGGGCATTTTTATCAGAAAATATTACACAGTACCAAAAGATGGAGAAAAATTCACTCGTCAATAATTGAGGCTTAGTTCAGGTTAGAATGACAAGAATAACCTTTACGGGATTTTAAATGTTATTTAATTTTTGGCTATTTAATATATAACTAGTCAAAAATTTAAAATACCTAGAGGCCTCAGATATCTAATCTCAGAGTAAGGAAAAATAGCTTATGAATTATAGTATTTTATAAAATTGGTTTCAAAAGAAAGTTAGAAATGACTTCCCCAATAAGAAAGAAAAAGCCCCAGAAAAAACCTCGAAATTGGGTTTTCTTCAAAAATTAATTAAAGACAATTTGAGAAGCAAAATGAGGAAAGAAAAAATTTGGAATGACTAGATGAATTTTGGAAATTTTTGATGACCTTAGACTAGTCAAGTGAAGAAAGAGTTCCCAAAAAGTATTTCTGGCTAGATAAAGTTGCTATATTAGTACAAGTGGGCCCCACAGCTGAGTGACATAAGCCCTATGACATCATATGAACATGTTTCAAGATCATACCTTTGAAGCATAGGATGTGTTCATTCGTAAGGTGATAAAAATGAAGGGCTAAGATCTAGCCAATACATCTTGTAAATATACCAAAGTTGAAAGACCAATTAGCAAAATTAGATGTGTAGACTTTTTAGACCTTTATAGCCACTTCAAGACCATTTTTCCAAACCCATTTATGTGTAAGATAGAGAAGAGAGGAAGGAGAAGACAAAAGTTAAGAGGAAGAAGAGAAGAGAGCCAAAATCCACCAAGTTCAAAGGTAAGTGGTGATTTATGCAAGAAATCTCTTCTATTTCATGAACCTAGGCCTTCCTCTTCAATTCTATGATTTTATTTTGTGATTCATGTTGGAAATATTCTGCTCGAAGCTTAGGTCTTGAGAGAGAGAAATTAGAAAGATAGGGATTTAGAAGAAACAATTGGTAGAAAAGCACTCCATGCATGATTTGGAGTTGTTTGATGGTAGTTTTTGTGATGTTTTGAAGCTTGTATGGATTTTTTGCATATTGAACCCTAAGGGGGTCATGCTGCACGAATTGGGGCTGATGTTATATGTGGAATTTTGTGTTAAATAACGATTAGAAAATGGTTTAGGAACAAGATTATGCAAGTGTATAGAAGCAACGTTGAAAAATCCACTTTTGGCAATGTTTCCAGATTTTCGGCCACACCTGGTTCATGGGGAGAGAATGTGATTTTGATGCTTCCAATGGATTTAAAAGGCAAAATTGTGTAGGGTATAAGTGAGAAAATAATTTTGGAAGCATTAGAATCAATTTTGGCAAAGTTAGAGTTTAAGACCCTAAGTAGTTCAAGAGAAGTTCTAAGAGGTTTTTAAGTGTTTTAATGCATTGGTTATGAATTATTTTTAATGCCAAATGAATTATGTAATGTGTAGGAGTGTAATTCCAAAGAGGAAAGTTTCAAAGTGCAAGAAGGAAGCCATTAAAGATCAAGGAAAGTTAGGCAAATAAGGTAGCAAATGCTCTAACTTTTACATTTACATTGTCAATAATTGTTGATTGTGTGATTGCCATGTTAATGCTATGCTAAGTGATGCATGAACATGAAAGTTCTTGCTTGATTCTTTATGATGATAATATACCTTGGCAAAGTGTGAAATTCATAATGCTTAAGGTTAGTAATTCATGTTGAAGTCTTATGGCTTGTTATTGTTGCACAATAATAATTATGCATGTTGATGTGATGGTTAGAGATATTTGCTATTGAAATTCCATGAATTTCATTCTCCCAAAAATAAACCTTCTAGGTCAAGGATCAAGTAAAGGTAAATCAAGAAGATGAGGCCTAAAGTGCAAGACTTCACTTCAAAATGCCATGATACGCATGCATATGAGTTTAAAGTTTATGAATGTTATTTATACCAAGTGTTGGAATTATTGTAAGATAAACCCCTACACTTCCAGCATAGATAATGATAAGTACTATGTTAAAAATTCTAGTTAGTTATGTTGATTGGAAGCATGCGTACCAAGTCTAAAATTTGGAAAGTTAAAATAGTACAAAAGGTTGAACACCCTTACCAAACAATTAAGTTGAGGTTGTAGTTAAATCAAGCAAATAGAATCCAATTGGTATGATATTTTCCAGAAAAATATTAATCATGACAAGCTTTAAAATGAGTTCAAGTTTACTCAATTTGAAGTTTTGTACAAAAAGTTATGATGGTCCATAGTTGGAGGAAAAATCAAGAAGAAGGAAAATGACCAAATGAACAGTGTTTATTTAGATAATAAACTGTATTAATTGGTCAAGGGATTAAGCAAATTGATATTTTTTTTCCCTGTACGAAACTTGATAAGCTTCATTTATAGACATAAACCACTCAAGTTTGATTTTTCTAGGATTAGTTATTAATTTCAGAATTTACCAAGTGAACAGTAACTTGTGCAAAGTTTTAAAATTTCACTTGGTTAGTTAATCCTAAGCATTGGATGGACTTAGAGTGGTTCATAATTGGTCTCTAATATAAATTGAAGTAAGCTAAGGAAGATGCTACATCGAGAGAAGTTCTGCAGAAAATCAGTAGTTAGGTCGCAACCTGTCTGAAGTAAGTCACGACCTAAAATCCAACAATTTCAAAAATTGAATCCTAAACCAGTTATGATCGTTTCACAATAATAGTTCAGTGTAAAATGAGTTCCAACACAGCAATGCAATTTTCAAAGATTAAATTCAACCAATAATCACAGTAGCATTGATAGCAAACCCTCATCCCACTAACTTCAAATCTAAACCCAAGAGAATAAACAAATAACCTATCTACAATAGCAAAGGAAAAGAAAAGGATACTTTGAGAGAGTTGGGAAGAGGTTACTACGAGACTGTAAAGGAAAGGGAGAACTGGAGGAGACACCCATGCTTGAATCTTGGCGAAGGCAATGGGGAGGAAGAGGAGTATTTATAGAGAGGAGGAGAGTAATGGAGGGGTGTACCTTTAGGGAATGAACGGTTATGGCTGATGGTAGGGGAAAGAGGTGTAGCGTTTGAGGAAGATAGGAGGTAGAAGATCACAATAGATGCATAAGGGGAATGAAGAGTCACGAGGGGTTTCTGATATAAATACCCTAGGGTTTCTGAAATACAAGCTCAGGTCACGACTTACAGGACACTATGTTGAAACCTATTAGGTGTCAGGTCATGACTTATAACACACTAGGTCACAACATATAAGTGTTAGGAGAGGATTTGACCAAGAGGGGGGATGAATTGGTCTAAATAAATTTTCATAAATGTTGAACGTGAAATAGAGTATGAAAGTAAGTCAACAGAGAGATTTATCCTAGTTTGGTCCACTTGACCTACATGCAGTCCTCAGAATCCTTTGAGCTTTTCAAATCCACTAATCTCAAAAGATTACAACAACATAGAAGAAGGACTCTCCCCCTTCCTAACTCAATTTAACACTTTTGCTCTTGTTTTTTCCCACTCAAGATTCTCCAATCTTGAGTTTCTCTCACAGAATCAATAAATGTAGAAGTATATTCTCTTTTTTGAGAATTTAATTATGAACACTGAAGCACTAATATCTGAGAGAATGAAAACAAAGAAGGTAGATGAAGAGTAATGAATTTGCTATCTCGTCGTTGCGTTTTTTTTTATCTAAAACTTGAATGCTTCGTCTTTTATAGTTGGGAAGCATTAATTATCCGTTACAAACATTTAAGTTTCCGTTACACTCATTCTTGTCATTCACCTTCCCGCAATAAATGCTTATGACAGTAGGTAGGGTGGTTTCATCATTTTTGTCTGTTGAATACCTTTCTGGTGAGGCAATCAGAATACCATTCCCTGTTAATCATTAAAGTAATTGAGCATCTATGATGGTAGATGAGATTCAAATAAATGTTGCATGAGTAAGGAAAGATTTGAGATCAACGTAACGCTTATGACATTCTACGTTACTGTCAGATAAAGCAAACTCAAGTTTTACTTGCTAAGAACTCGAGTGTTCACAAGTTTCCGTAAGCTAAAATATTTTATGTTCTTCGAGACTCAAGTTTCATACTCCAAAACTTCAAGTTTTGACTATTTTCAAATCATAACTTTCATTGCAACTCGAGTTTCATTGGCAGTTTTCAATTTAAACAAGTTCATACCTCGAGACTCGAGTTTTGTTTCCTAAAACTCAAGTTATATCAAAACTTTTGTTGAAACTTCAAGTTTAGAAAGAAGTTTTTGAAGTTCAGAATTTTTTCAGACCTCGAAACTCAAGTTCTATATCACCAAACTAGAGTTGTATCAAAACTTTTGTTGAAACTTCAAGTTGTGAAAGAAGTTTTGATTCTCTCTCTTCAAAACTCGAGTTTTGCTACTCATAACTCGAGTTCCATCAAAACTTTTATTGAAACTTCAAGTTTTGAAAAGAAGTTTTGAATTTCAAATACTCTATAGAACCCAAAACTCGAGTTCTACAAAACATAACTTGAGTTTCACCAAAACTTCCATTAAAACTTGAGTTCTCTTTGAGAGTTCTAATTTTCTAAAACACTTTTGAGACTTGAAACTCCAGTTATGTCACACATAACTCGAGTTGTGACAAAACTTTTGTTCAAACTTGAGTTCTACTGAGAGTTTTGTATTTCTGAAACTTGTTTCAAAACCCGACACTCAAGTTTTGATTCCTAGAACTTGAGTTTGGACAACACTTCCATCAAAACTTGAGTTCTCTTGAAAGTTTTGGGTTTTGAAAGCATTTTTAAATAATGTAACTCGAGTTCTGAAGCTTATAACTTGAGTTCTCCCAACACTTTCACTAAAACTTGAAGATTACTTAAATGTTTTTGAAAACAATGAATTTTAATCATAAGTTCAAAAACATTTGTCATCATCAAAACATTATCTCAACAATAAGAAGGGAAAGAAAAGGGCTCAAAACTTCAGGCCGTGATTGAAATGATAAAGTCATGACTTCATAGGCACATAGAGCTCATTTTGGATAGCTCTTAAGGTCATGACTTGAAAGTTGTATGTCGCGATCTAAAGTTCACATACGCATTTTGGCTTTTCTAAATCCTGATCAGCCCCCAACAAATTCTTAAACCACTCATGTTGGCCCAAAATGCTTAGTGAAGTAATCTAAACCAGCAAATCATCACTATGTCTATACAATTCAATACACAAATTTAGATTCAAGCAAAGGAAGATTAAGAAAACTTCACACATAGCATGACAACTAATAAATTGCAATAAGCTTTTGCAACTCACCTCCTCCTTCTACACAACTCAATGTAATGTCTTCATTGCAGCTCGCAGTCGCATGCCAGACACTGAGTGACCATATGGGTAAACAGAATAATGCAATTGAGTATGTCATAGTGACAAAATGTAATTAGCAAAATAAAAATCTAGGGAAATTTATCGAACACAACAAAAAGTGACAGAAAATAGAATCCTACTCTACTAGTACGTCACTTGCAAAACTCAAGTATAGTCACATGAAAAATGATGTGATAAAGATGGAAGACATGTGAAAAGTAAAAGAAGAAGGAAAGGGATGACCTGGCCTCAAGTTGGCTCAGCAAGTTTTGAATAGAGCTTGAGAAGATGATCATTGCATTGAAAAATCTTGTTCGAGGTCTCTTCCTTCAGCTCTACCATTCTGAAGTCGTGTACCTTAACAACCGTGTAAGTTCCATCCCAGCTTATCTTAAATTTTCCCTTTTGAACTTGAAGAGGGCCTCATACCTTAGCATTATGTTTTCCTCCTTGAAATGCTTCCTCAAGATGTTGGAGTTATGGATGAGTTTGGTTTTTTGCTTGTATGTATTCGATCTTTAGTAAGCATCCAAACACATTTCCTCTAGCTCTTGAACTTGAAGTAGATGATTTAGTTTGGCCTCCTGCAAGTCAGCATTGCAGCTCTTTATAGCCCACTAGGATCTATGCTCAACCTCAATCGGAATGTGACAAGACTTCCCAAAGATAATCCAATAAGTTGACATACTGATTGGGCTCTTAAATACCTTGTGATAGCCCACAAGGAGTCATCCAATCTCAAACTCCAATCCTTATCGGAAGGCTTGACAATCCGTTACAAAATGAGCTTAATCTCTCGATTGGATAATTCGGCCAAGCCATTAGTTTGTGGGTGGTAGGAGGTTGATACTCTGTGGGACACCCCATATTTTTCCAACAAGTTATTAAGAAGCTTGTTATAGAAATGAGTGCCATGGTTGCTAATCAATACCTTAGATATACCAAATCTACTGAAGATAGTGGACTTCAGAAATTTGGAGACTGAGGGTGCATCATCTTTCCTAGTTGGGATGGCGTCTACCCACCTAGATAGGTAATCTATAGAGAGGAGAATATAAGTGTAATCATGAGAAGGTGGAAAGGTTCCCATGAAATCTATCCCCCAGGCATCAAAAACCTTGAAGAAAACTGCTGTGGCATTTCATGTCTACTACTCACCCCCCAAATTGTTGGCATGTATCACATGCCTTACTTAAGGTAGAAGAGTCCTTGAAGAGGGTAGGCCTATAAAAATCAGCATCCAAAACCTTCCTCAGGGATGCATATCCTTATCACTTGGTTCGAGCACATCTTCCACAGATACGATGCATCCCAAATATAATATGAAGCTTCACTCTTTAGTTTTACACCTAAAATGGAGTCAAGTGAGAGGGGATTAGTTCTATAGTAAGATAATTGACTAAGTCTGCAAACCATGGTTACGAAACAGATAAAGCACACAGACTGATCTGGAAATGAATAGCAAATCATATCAGAATTTAATACTCCCCTGGTGTGAGGTGGCAGTCTGCTAAGGTGATCTGCAACATGGTTTACATTTCTAGCTCTATCCTTTACCTCAACATCGAATTCTTGAAGCTATAGCATCATCCATCTCAAGAGCCGGGCTTCAATTGAGGCTTGTGGAAGAGGTATTTGACAACGGCATGACTTGTATGCACAACTACTTTGGAATTGATAAGGTATTGTCTAAATTTATCAAGTGCAAACACAATTGCAAACAATTCCTTTTCAGTAGTTGCATAGTTTCTGTAAGCAATATCAAGAGTTTTGGAGGTATATGCTATTACTTTTGAAACAGTACCATCCTTTTGACCTAGCATTGCCCCCACACTCAAATTAGAAGCATCACATGAAATTTTGTAGGGCAAATCCTAGTTGGGCGAGGTCAAAATAGGGGAAAAATCAATTTACTCCTCAACTCATTGAATGCATGCTCACAAGCAGAAACAAAGGAGAAATCAACATCTTTTTATAACAACTTGGATAGAGGTAGAGCAATTTTACTAAAATCCTTGATGAACCTTCATAGAATCCCACAAGTCCAAGGAAGGATCTCAACTCTTTTAAGTTGGTGGGGTAAGGTAGAGAAGATATCACCTCGATTTTAGCCCTGTCTCCCTCTATTCCCTTTTGAGAGATCAAGTGTCCTAACACGATGCCATGATCTACCATAAAGTGGCATTTTTCATAGTTTAAACTAGCTTTGTCTCAATACAACATGCTAGGACCTTGTCAAGACTTTGCAAACATTCATCAAAAGAGTTGCCATATACAGTAAAGTCATTCATAAACACATCCATGTATTTTTCAATAAATTCAACACATATAGATAGCATGCACTTCTGAAATGTGCCAGGGGCATTACAAAGACCGAATGGCATTCTTTTGTAAGCATAGGTAGCAAATGGGCAAGTGAAGATAGTTTTGTCCTGATCTCTAGGGTCTATAAGAATCTAAAAAAATACCCCGATGCCCATCTAAGAAACATAACGGCTTTTCCTCACTAATCTCTCAAGCATTTGATCAATAAATGATAGGGGAAAGTGGTCTTTTCTTGTGGCATGGTTCAGCTTCCTATAGTTTGTACAAACTCACCAAGAGTTTTATACCCTAGTGGGGATGAGCTCGTTATTCTCATTTTTGACAACTGTGATTCCACTCTTCTCCAGTACGACTTATACTAGAAAAACCCACTCACTATCGAAAATGGCATAGAAAATGCCATCCCTCAACAGTTTATAGACTTCCTTCCTAAGCACATCAGAAATTAGAGGTTTTAACCTCCTTTGGCTTTGCTTAACTGGTTTGGAGTCCTCGGTCAATAAGATTTTGTTAATACACACAGTGGGATCCAGCCCCTTTATTTTAGATAGTTCCCACCCTAAAGCCTCTCTATTTCTATTTAGGACACTTAGCAAACTAGTCTCTTCACTATTAGTCAAAGAATTTGAAATAATAACAGGTAGTTTGTTATTAGCACTCAAGTAAGCATATTTCAAATTTTGGGGCAAATCCTTAAGTTCTAAGGTAGGGGGTTGGAAAATGGAGGGAATCAACAATAATCCATTAGTGGAGTTAGAAACACTTCCCTTTGGAGAATCTTAATGAATGCACTTGTCCGAATCGTTTTGATTTGCTTCAATAGATTTAGCCCCCTTGAATGCTGTACAATACCCCTTGGAAGCAACATTCATGGTGACCACATCTTCATACCTACATCACGATAAGATATTAGTTCATTTAAGAAACGTAAGGTACGAGGCGTAATTTTGGAATGTGTGGAAGTAGAAGTGGTGGAAAAAAGGGGTGGCCCTTCAACCACATCGTTAAACACTGAAGCTGGTGGGATCTAAGTCTAAGTTGCTCCTCTAAGGCTCCCAGTGTAATACCCTCCATTTATGCAACCTATTGCACATTGAATTAATAAGATTTTATCAAATGAATTTGTAGCATGTCAAGGGATTTTAGTGCTATCTTTGGGCTTTTATTGAGTTTAATTGTATGAATTATGATTAAATGCAATTATATGAAATTAAAGCTAATTATTTGTTAAACAATTGATTTTTACGACTTTTGATGCTACTCAATGTCAATTTTCATTGTAGGTACCCTTGAAAGAATTTGGGATCAAAAGATAAAAAAAAGAAAAGAAAAGAAAGAAAGAAAGAAAGAAAAAAAAAAAAAGAAATGCATTTCATGTGTCACACCTTCCTTTTCTAGCTTTATCATACATTAGAGACCTTAACTAAACCACTTGAGACTATTACATAAACTAGAATTAGTCATCCAAATGAATTTCAAATTTCTCACCCGAGTTACTATTCACTTGGTAACTTGAAAATTTTGGCCAAATTTGAAAATTCATAACTAATTCTAGAAAATTCGAAATTAAGTGATTCAAGTCTCTAAATAAAGCTTGATCAATCCCCTACAGGGTAAAAATACTCATTTAGTCAAATCCTTGCTCAATCAACACAGTTTATTACGTGAACATTCACTGTTCATTTGGTCATTTTTCAATTTTCCAGATTTTTCCCTTAACATTGGGAGATCATAACTTTCTGTATACACATCCCAATTTAGTAAACTTTGATTCATTTTTCTGGAAAATTTCAAGTCATTTGGACTTGGTTTGCCCTGTTTCCTCATTACCTCAAATTAGGCCTTTGACAAGGGTGTTGGACCC
>QFDD01000417.1:0-49467 GCA_006871305.1 Vachellia collinsii | reverse complement strand
TCATGGCCCCATTGGAAAATAGATCAATGGCGCGAATGCCGCAGTTTTGCTGGCGTTTCTGAGATCAAACCATTATGCATGCATGGTTAGTTACGTACATCACTTTCTTTTCTCGTTGCTGTTGTGGCGCAGCAATATTTTCTTTTGACGCCGTAAACAAATGAATACTTTTGAGTCACGCCTTGATATATGTCTTTCATAAGAACAAAAATAAATATTTTTGCAAAATATTCTTCGAGAAGTCTAAGGCATGATATAACGCAACTCATTTAAAGTTCACGTGACAAAAAAAAATAAAAAAAAAATGCCCCATGGGTTTGGTTTATGTTAACATTTGCAAAATAGACTTTTCATTAATGACTTTTGCAAATTGAAATTTGAATATAATGTATAATGTGATTTATATTTGGATATATTTTATTTTATTTTTTAAAAGAAGTTGGTTTGTAAGAAACTTGTTTGGATGATGGGTTTAAAAATCAATTTAAAAATGCTTAAATCTAAATAAAGATCAAAAGTTAAAAGTGAAAAAAAGCAGCAAACGATAATCACCCTGAAAATCACAATAAACATCTCCAAAGTGTATGAAGTAGCCCTCTGAGCTTAGAAGTCAATTCGATGGCATCTACCATGATGCCAACCAACCCTTGAAAAAACGGTTAGGGAGATACACAGGGGACCACTCAGCAAATGCAAGTGCAATTTATTTGATCATTCTCTCTGTGTATAAAAATTTAGGTGAGCTAGGTTACAGTGGTTTACTGGGATCCAAACATACTTTCAGATTTAGATAATATTTATAAAAGATATATACATATGATTCGTTAACAAAATCTTCATGTTGACAGCAGAATTTGGAACTCTCATGGTATGGATCATGTTAAGCATTGAACCCAGTGAGAATATCCATGCGCCTCCTGGCTGATTACTTCTTTAGATGCCGCTTCAATGTGCTGCAAGTATCTATCTATACATATAACAAGGGAGTTAGTTATTGGTTGCCACTCAGGAGACAAGAAGCTCAGTCGTATTTGAACCTCATGCTAGCTAAGTGCATATTTGGGATGTTGTTATAAAAGTACATATATGTAAATCGACATAAAATTCTTTTTATTTACTTATCTTGTAAATCGTAAATCACGTTAAAAATGCAGCGTTCATTGCTAATCGAAAAAAACATGAAATCAATTTTAGAGTTATACTAACTCTCATCTTTAATACGAGTGACATTTGACTTTTTTTTTAAAAAAGAAGATTAAGGAATCCACCAAACTAATATATATTCATCATTTCCCTTTAAATTAACTTGTTTAGCCTATAATATGATATAATTGTATAATCTAATAATACATATAAATATTTATGAAAATATTAAATAATTTATAAGCTGATATATAATATTAACCATTATCACTATTGGGCAATCTAAAAACACTGTATGATGGTGCGAGTGGATAGTGCATGGTGTTGCTATATTCTTAGCTTGCAAGGGATGGTTTTCACATGCCCCCAACATTAAATCTATTTGCAGTAGCGTTTAAAAATAATATTTACGTAAATTAGATAAAATTCTAATATCGTACATCTTGAAAAAATAGGTTTCAGTGTTAATGTACGCAAACGACTTTTTTGAGGACAAGGAGGGAGGGGCCCCACCCCACTGCCTCGCGTTACAGATATGAAATATGAGCCGGTCCCTTGCACTACCACTAACACGCATGACACGTAAATCAGT
The DNA here is from genome assembly GCA_006871305.1 of Vachellia collinsii. NCBI lineage: Eukaryota > Viridiplantae > Streptophyta > Magnoliopsida > Fabales > Fabaceae > Vachellia > Vachellia collinsii. Next base: position 47,732 of record QFDD01000417.1, on the reverse strand, counting down.
AGGCTATTTTTCTTTGAATTAAAAAAAAAAGGCTATTTTTCACGGACATCATGTGGGAAAACAAATTATTTATTTTTTTCACGAACATCATGGGGGGAAAACAGATTATTTACTGTTTACTGTTTATCATTCTGTTCTCTTCAACTCTCTCTAAAAAATTTACTTCGTACAATCTCAACAAGTAGACAACGGCATCGGTCACTTAAGTTTGTAATGGATGAGCTAGTTGGGGTTTATATGATCTAACCGTTACGCTTCAATCCACTTAAAAAAATTCTCTTTAATTTATAATTCAGTTTTAAACTGTATTCACTAAAAGAAACCTGTATTAACGGGGAACTTTAGGAAAAACAAGATGCATTTTAAATTTAATATATTTAAATTTTGTATTTGGCTCTTAATTAGGATTATGATAGAAGTGAGTATTCTACGTTTTTTTTTTTTTAAATAGAGGTCAAGAAAAGTGAGATAATGTTATTCCACTTGACAGCTACCGACCTTTTACATAGATCATTTTCCCATAACTAAATGTTGCAGTTATTTCATTGAGTATTTTTAGAGCTATATATCTCTGCCTCTCTTCGTAATTGTGCAAGTCATGTCCAAATATTGTTGGTTGGCACTTGGCACCTTCCATTTTAAGTCATTATTGTATTTAATTTTCTTATTCTAAAAAAAATTAAATAATTTTTATAGTAAAGTCTTTAATATAAAAACTATTAACATTTTAAGAAAAAAATTTAAAAAGTTAATTAATTACATAATGTATTTTGAAATATATGCATAATTGGATTATATATCAGTTTATAAGTTGATCAAATTGATTTAGAGAAAATAATAAATATATTAGTTACTTAACTTCTTTTTTTAAAAAAATAAAAAGTTAACTAAGCCTTCCACCGGATAAGATTTTCCTTTTCTTGCTGGGTTTTGGGGGTGTGAACTGTGAAAGTAATGTTGAACTTTCACTATTGTACGGAAGAAAGGGATGGAGGTAAGGAGGGGGGTAGGGACCACCCTTTTGAATCTCCAATGCGCTCCAGCTGCCCCGAGCGGATTTCAAATCCAAATTCAAATTTATGAAATATTTTAATCCCTCCCTCCTTTTTTAAACAAGAACCATTCATTAAATTAAGAGAAGATTATAAATAGTTAGGAGGGTACAGCACAATCCCGAATGCTAATGCCAGGATAAGATCCGACAGCTGTCCCTCTGACACGTGTACGTCATCCTCTTGGCCTTTTTGGTGGGATGGCAACACCGGCTCGGCTTTCTTGGCTCTTGGCTCAACTTCCAATCATGCCCCCAACCCAACCCGCTTCTGTGGCTCCCCACTCTACTGAGGTGAAGGACAGCGTAATAATGTAGCCCAAAAATAATAATGAAACGAGGTCGTCTTTTGAATAATTAGTGATTCAATGATCACCAACAGGACCTGCATCCGTTACACTGTTGAATAACTCACCAATTATTTTTAATAACTCACCAACCAAAATATATGATAAATATCAGGTCTTAGGTCACATGAAGTTGTTAACAACAGACGCACAAACAAATTAGTCAAATTATTATGTCTATTAGAAACTGTGATTCCCAAGTTAGTTGATTTTTATTCTAACATTAAAAAAAAGTTAAATGTATTATCTGAAATTTTTTATTCTATTTTTAAAATATTTTGATTTAATTATTACCTCGTCTGAGAAAATAGGGCATTTAACCTTGTTTGATAAAGGAAATTAATATAATAAACTTTGAAACCGTAGGTTAATCTTCCCCGTCGAGTTTTTAATTTTTTTATAGAGAAGAGGGAATGATACCGCTATACGTCGTAGTACGTACCTACACACGTGGATTCACTGATAATGCAATTGAAATTTGAGCTGGTTGCTATTTGGGAGGCGGGTGACACGTGGTCTTCTCGCATGGCTCGTGGGCCGTGGCCCCAAACCGGCTCACTTATTTTGTCGGCTCTCTTTCGTTTCCCACGCCCAGGTCCCGGTGGCGTGCCGCGTGCGTGCATGCGTTTTAATATTTTGCCTCAACAAAAAAAAAAAGAAAAACAGTTTTGTAATTAATTTGTATGGAGATCGGGGGGGAGACAGAGATATGATCCACAGGACATGTTCTTGTTTTATTTTGTTTGTGGTTTGTACTCCTCTGTTTGCCTACACGGATTTAAATACATCCCAGCTTGTATAAATATAATAATGTCTTTTTTGGTTAAAAAGAGCAGGCTTATAAAAGGTCTTTATTAATGAAAACTAGGTGAGTATTGTTATGTATTGCTCAAGACAGGAGAATGTGAGTGCATGTACTTTGAAAAACAATTATATGAATTATTAAATAACCACTTTTGACGTTTTTCTTGACAATAGGAGCCACTCGCTGCAAGCATGTTAGAATTATAGGCCTCCAGAAGCCGAATGGACTGACTCAAGAAATCACCCTTTTTTTATAAGATAGGACATTGTTGAAGATGCTAGGTTTCTTGTCTACAGGAATTGACTTATTCAATTCCAGATAGTAATATAATATATCTTTTTTTAATGTGATTTATAGTTTACCAATACGTAAAATGAATTTTTATAATATTAAGGTCAGCCTTACCTAGAATAATGTATAGAAAAGGAATATATTACATGACTGATCTTTAATTAAGCTTTCTCACGCCGTTGTTAGTAATTTATATATTTTTAATCACGCACCGTCTCTCAATCAGGACTGCTTTATATAATGAATCTCATTGATCAGCATTGCTTATGTTCTTAATACTAATCTAAGATACAGTTAATCTTCACATCTTGCCTTTGGGATTTAGCATTATTAGAAAAGTACGAAGGTTGGCTTTTTCAATACAACTTTTCCCAAATACAAACGTAACGCTTTAATTTGAAATAACCAAATGAATATTTTTTGGTGAAAAACACAATTAAATGAAGTCACTGTAATTCTTTGAGAAGCCATGGATATGCATGGGATAGGATTGGAGAAGTACGTTTATCCAAATCGAGACAACTTATTTCACATATTTAGTTTATAAATCGTAAATCATGTTGAAAAATTAATTTTCACTGCTAATATAAACATGTACAAAATTGCAAGGATTCAACACAGTGAATAATTAAATCAGATTAATGGAAAATATATGAACTATTTTCCCCGTGAGCAAACCGAGTTCTTTTTGAGATAAAAAGTTCACGTCAATAAGATTTTCCACACCTACGAGGTCAAGGCACATATGCCTTTAGAGGCATAGAGTGCTTAAATATAACTCACTGATAAGTTTTTCACCTAAGTAGTGAGATTTGAACTCACATTTATAAGTTGTGAGTTAATTTTTCTATCAAGTGGACTAATTTTTATCTATGAACAAATGGAGTTCTTGTATGGGTAAAAAAACTGCTAGGATGACACCTGTGAAAACGGATGGCTACGATATATTCAAATATTGAACGGCTCGGATTTCTCCCCCACGTTGAGAAAATGTTTTATTCTAAGCTTTTTTTTTGGCTTCATAAAATGTTTTATTCTAAGCTGCATCAGATTCAAAAGATCACTGTTCAAGTAGACAGCCATAAGCGTGTGGAAATTGTAGTTATATCCCATGACTTTTGCACTACTTCCTCCATTTCCCCACATTTAAGGAATACATTTTACCAAGTCTTATCCTACGATAGTGTTTTTACTTTTTCGCCACTTTGACACATTATTCCCCTATCCTTTCCCGTGCCTCGAACTTTCTAGAAGGCACTCATTTCAAATTAATGACTTAAATATCTGAATGGGCTTTTATAAAATCTATGGGCTTCCCTTCCTTTTGTTTTGGGATTTGAGCTGAACCACTGCAGTGTTTTTTTTACCAGAGAATAGACATCTATATAGAAAAACAAATATCAGTAAAATTCAGTTGGTAAGGAATCGTTTCACAACTTATAAATTCATAAATTTAAATTTAACTATAAATATGAAGATTTTATTAATGAAAGATTTGTTTTTTTGATTCTGAAGATATGTTCTAACCGCTATAAACCTATGAGATCAAATTCACTTAAATTTTGTGATAAGAAAAAAAAATAGAAAAGGAAAAGGAACAGAAGGTTCGCTGATTGTACCGAGGAATCGATAGGTTCACTGCTTTTTGCATCAAACATAACTGGGTTTAATATTTTTAGGAGCTCAAGTAGTTTAAAATAAACACTAATATAGATTCGCCCAAAAATCAATGGTGTGAATACACTATCCACAAATTAGATCATTTTAGATTAACGGTAGAAATTACATTATAAACGTGATTTACGATCAATTAGATAAGTATGAGATGGGAATTTTATCTCAACTTGTGTAAATGTACTTTTTCAACAATAATACAAATATGATCTTAATTTTTTTTTTGCCAAAAAACATTACCTTAATAAATAACCACGTTTTATCAATGCACACTGAAACATACATGCTATTTTACATATATTCTGTAAATGCTGTTGTACTTTTTGGATAATTAACATACATTATAAATTTATACACAAGAAATATCTTTTTAAACAGTCAAATACTAAATCAAATTTCTATATGCATTTAATCTGAAATTCCCTCGAATTGTCATCGTTTGTAAAAAAACTGAGAAGGAAGATAAAACTTTTGATTAATAAATTTGAACGAAAACAACTCAATTTTTATATTTTTCTGAATTAGAATAAATTATTAATAATTGAATCTTTACAATTTTCTAATTCAGCAAAATAATGAAATTGAGCAGTTTTGAATAAAAATTAGGAACTGATGGCAATTAAAAAAAAATTAACAAAAGGGGTCAATTCTTGATAATTCAGTAAACCACCAGTTATGTGAAATATATTTACTATAGTGTTTAAACATGATTGCTTCAAATAGAAATATACATATACTTAAAAAAATATCCTTATGATTTCAATTAAATAATTAAAAATAGAAGATATTTTGATTTTTATTTTTTAAGAAAAAGAAGAATGAATCCATCAATTACCATTTTTTACGCACAAAAAGCAAGTACGGGCACAGTGGAATTTGAAATTTGAGGGGATAACGTAATTTAGTGTAAATTTGATTTCATTCTATATGGTGGTGAAGATTTACTTTTGTAAAAAGAAAAGCCTCTGCAGCATCTGACAGCCCGAACAGAAAAACAGTACAAGGTGAATTGTCACATATAATAATAATTTGAAATTTTGTTGGAAAGAAGCAGTAGAAAGGAAGGTTTTTTTTTTTTGAAAGGAAGGATACAAATGGATAAGGATGGGACTATATATAACCATATTTTTTCCAGGAAAGAGTGCGCACCCTTGTTCCGTGCAACCCCAGCCCATGCGCTCCCACGTACGACAAAAAACCCCACGCGCCGTTAAGCCGAGCCGTTTAGCGTTCCATTCCCAACACACCAATCACTGCTCGTTACCGGCTCTCCCGGTCATAAAGTTTCGACAGTACGGCCCATGGCAGGTCGTTCCTATGGCAGTTGGTACGCATTTATAGTGTGTCCTTCTCCTCCTCCCTCCCCCCCCCTCTCTCTCAATCAACGCAATAATAATAAAATAATATATTGATCACTCTAACTCTATACACTCCCTTCGTTTTTGTAATTCAACTCATTCTTATTCCCCACTTGTTCTTCGCATCCATTTCCAGATTTCCCACCATCATTTTTCTCCTTCCCGATTGCAATCCCTCTCTTTCTTTCCTTACCGGTACGTACTTTCTTCACCTCCTCCTCATTTCTTTCCTCTCCAATTCGAATTCCCTCTTCTAATCCTAATTCTTGTATGCTTACTTCTTACTTACACTTAATCACACTTTCAATTTTCTTCCGAGCTTTTCGATTTTAAAGATTCTTGTTGCTTCAGTTTAATGGCTTTTCTTTCTTTCTTCTCTTTCCTTTCCTTTCGTTTTCTGCTTTGTTTCCTTTACTGGATAATAATAATTAACTGCATCACGCTTGCAATCACCTCCTGCTTCCTCACCTCACCTCACCTCAACTCGTGTGTGGGTGTGTGTCTCCTTCTCTCACTGCATTCACTTATCGGACGCTTTCGAATTCGAATTTCAAATTCTTTTCCCAGCTTTCCTGCATTTTCGAGGAAAGCCGAGAACTTTCAGGTTATATTGATCCAGGGAAGAAAATAATAGAAGAATCCTTCTTTTTTAGTTTTGGATTGATTTTTATCTGTTATTTGCGTGGGATTGAGTCGTGATGACTTTAGAAATTCTTAATTTTGGATACGTCATGCGTGTGTTTTATGAAGGTAAAATAATCAGTGGAAAATTTGATTACTTCTTGTTTGCAGGTGATCGTACACACACTCGATAATTACTTCCATGTCCTGTGAAATTTAACTACCTTTAAGGTATTTCTTTTGACATGAACCCCAACATTGTTGCATTCATTGTCGCGGATCTGGGTCCGTGAGCGAGATTGCGGTACCTTCCTTGGATTCCCTTCGCATTTAACATCACCCTAATTTTGAGCACCAAAACAGTTTTCAATAAAATCTGTTGCGAAACTGTGCTTCTATCTCTCTGTACCACTCTTCCCTTAATTACTATATATTTTTCTTTGCATTGGTCGGTTCCTAAACTAACTTCCTCTTTCCTTCTCTGTTCATGTGTTCAGGCGCTTGATCTCGAAGAAAAATTGCTGCTGGAATATCATAATAGGTTTCAATTGCATGCAAGTCCAGTTGAGCAAGAATGAAGCTTTTTGTGAAAGCCAAATCAATGAAGGAATATTATTTTACTGATTAGGCATCCTCTTCCGTACTAGAAGCTGATTAGCAAGCAATCGCTTCATCTGAAAACCAGAAATTGAAGCGGCCTTTGAGCTTTTGGATGAGACTGGCATTCAGGCTCTATGTTTGAAATCTCAACATTGTAAATTAAGCTGTGGATAAAAGTGAAACGGTGAGAATGCTGGAGCCTGACTTATGCTCGTCCCGAGTATTATCACCTTTCCGAGAGGAAAGTGGAGATGAAGAGCTTTCGGTTCTTCCTAGGCACACTAAAGTTATAGTCACTGGTAACAACAGAACCAAGTCTGTATTAGTGGGACTTCAAGGCGTCGTCAAGAAAGCTGTCGGCCTCGGAGGTTGGCATTGGCTGGTATGTGTGTGTGTGTGTGTATTTTTTCTATCCTTCCAACTTTGTCATTACCAAGGAAATGGGATAACACAAATTTTTATTTTTACTAGTTGTTTTGTTTCATGTCATGTGTTGTGACCTGTGATGCGAAAATCAATTGCTGTCCGCCGCTAAATCTTCTAAAAAGAAGTTAAAAACAGTACAACAAATTTAGCGAAGGGATCTTCCTGTGGTTGCTATATATTTATATATTGTGGGTAAAAAGATACTCTCATGTCTCAATTCATTTTTTTCTTTCATTGCTCGGAATTAGGAACTACACAAGATGCTGCTTTTGTGTTTATTTTTTTGGGGGGTAGTCGTAATCTAGCGTAAAGGTAAATTACATGTAAGAAACTATTACATGTTTGATATTTGTGTAAAATGAATGTAATATTTAATTCTGGTAGTACCTCATATCAAAGAGGGATGGATGGATTTTTCGGTTCAAGGGAGGATTATTACTTGTTATTTTTAGATTTTAGAAGCTATTGTTTCTAAGTATGTAAATTTATAACTAGTTGAGTGAGTAATTTATGGCTAGTAAAAAATCATCAATTATTAATGATGGCTTAAGAGTCCATAAATGTCATATTCTAGTAGTATTTTACTGGGATGAGTTGTAATTTTTCTTGCCCTTCTCTCTTGTGATAAATTAATATTATTCATGTAGAGTTTTTAGATTTGGGTTTGTTTTTGTTCCTTGTGCTGCGCAGTTTATTTATTTAGGAGTTGTTCATATTGTTGGATTTATCTGCATGTAAAGAGATAAATGTTAATTCGAATTAATAATCTTATATTTAAATTTATATATAAGATAACTATAAATTAAGTGTCTGTCTAATAATTAATATCATTATCTCAAAATAAGATGAAATTCTAATTCGAAATAGGAGATAACTTCTATCTTATCTGTTAGAGATCACCATCAATTTGATCAAGACAAGAAAAAAAAAGCTCTTGAGAGGCTCACAATTTAGAGAATTGGGGGTTAAATCTTGCAGTACATGTCAAGAATAGTGTGTGATTGTGAGCTAGGGATTAGAATGAGTTGCGGTCGAAAGAGATTTAGGTTAACACTCCCTAGAAAAGATGTTCCTGTGGTTTCACTTTCACCACGACCACCTACTCCTGCTAAGCTGGTATACCTACCTATTTGGTCTGTGATAGATATTTAAGGGGAAGAAAAGATTGGTCTTACTCTAGCATCTTAAATTTGATACATTGTTTTCTCTGGCTTCATTCATCCGCAGAGCTCTTTAATTTTATTCTCTGGCTTTTTTATGTGCAAGGTCTTGAAGAATGGGGTTGAGGTTAAGCTGCAAAGGAATGCGCTGAGCGTGCTAGAACACCCTACGGGCAACGAAGAAGATGATCTTGATTACGATAACTCCAGCAGTGGATCTGAAATCCACGATAAGGACAACGATTTCTGTAAGTCACCCCACTAACATCTTAGCTGATTAGCTCTCTGTAATGTCCTATCCACAGTCCGTTTCCAAATTTTACTGCTATATAAACATGTCTGTTTCCATTGAACAGCTGCTAGCATTGAGTTTCACAAGCCCAGCAAGCCGAGAGTGAGACATGCGAAGCCTTTTGTGCACCCTATTTCTGCCAAACCAAGCAATCGTGCAAGTTACAGAGAAGTCCACTCCATTCTTGCTCCTCACCCTGTAAGAAACATGACCTGTAATTTTCCTGCACATATCATCGAGTCTTCTTCATTCTACTTCATATAAACGACTTGTGGGCGTTATCATCATTCTAGCTGTTGATTGCTGCATTTATTTTATAGCAGTCTCCAAGATTTAAACGTTTCTCTGCATGCTATTTGACGCTGAGTTCCTATATTCCCTTCTTCTGTATGCAGAGGGTGAACTTGGCAAACATGGGAACGGAGTCATTGTGGAGATATTGCAGGCATTACAAACTCGTAGGGTTCTCACCTTTTAACTTGTAACAGTAATGTTTGAAGCATATACATATATGGTTGAATCTCTGAACGTGGTTTTCGAATTTACAGTTAAGCAGCAATTCGAGTCCAACGAGGGAACAAATGGTGAAAGCTGTGCAGCGTCATTTCGCCTTGCAGGTTGGTTGGTCTTCCCTTCCCTTCTCTCCCTGGCAGCCCCAGTTATGGTTTTGGTCTTTTTGATATGTGTCTGATTTTGAGATGGTTGCTACTTTGTCTGCAACAGCTTAAAGTGGAGGAGGGACCAGTGATCAAAGAGTTCCTTCGTGGTGGAGCCAAGAGGCTGAAGGCTGTTGCGTGTTGACCCAGCTGGTGCCCAGCTTACAACTCTGGACGATGACTTGTGATTGTAATTATATAATACTATTAGTACATATATATATATGAGCCCTAACCTTAGTTACTAATTCCAAACTCCACAGAGAGATTGCCTGAGTCAGCCTTCGATCTCTCGCCAAATCTGACCTCTGTAATATCTGCTTCATTCCTCTAATCATCATGTCTGTCTGTCTATCTATCTATCTATCTACTTGTCTGCGTAGCTGTGCCTCCGCGATTTCCTCACTAGCTTTGTTTTTAGATTTTATTTATTTTGTCTTGTTATTCGTATTTGAAATGATTCAAATTAATTAATATTTTGATTTCAGTTTCAAAATTTCAACTATTAAGAAAATGATATGCATGTTGGATTATCAAGGCCAAGTCTGGTTCAACAACCGAAAATCTCGTTGCGTGTTTCGCGTGGGGAGAATTTAGTTGGCTAATGGCAGTACCGCAAAATTATGATGATCAAATCTAATTTATATAATTATATCAAGTGATGTTAGATTTCAAATTATTTAATCATGCAAAAGTATAAAACAATCCGACGGCCAAAAATATTAAAAAAAAACAATCCGAAATTTTAAATTTCACTTCTCTTTACATAATTTAGAATTTGTGTAATCCCAAGAGCTCAAAAATGTAGCGTCAATACCCATCCAGGCGTAAATTTTGGATTTAAATTGATTTTTGAGTTTTTTTAATGAGAATTTTTAATGTGTATTAGAAAAGCCCATCCAAACAAGTTTTCTGGTTTGACTTGCTATAACTTTAGAACTTTCGTATGCAAATAACTCTAATTTAATTTTAATTATTTTCCCGCATCAAAATATGAGTCCAATTTCCATTGAACACATCAGGCAAATAAAAAAATCTAGAAAGAAAACATGGGGCGCACCTTGTAGATAATTCAGATAAATATGAAACGTCTATCTAATTGTGGGACCGACCAAAAGTGGGGCCTCATGGAATTTAACGGCTGAGATCTGTGTGATCGCGGACGCCGAAGGAAGAAAAGTAGTTTTGGGAGTGGCTCTCGTACACGTAGTTCGCACTCTCAGAAGAGTATCATATAAATAAAGATCCAAAAACCCGCTTCGTTGGTCTTCCCTTCTTATTGCGTCCAAGCAACTTACTGAGACGAACTTCCTTCTTCAATTCGATTCAATTCTTTCATGAATCCTATAATTTCTCTGTCTCAAGGTTAAAGAAGTCACCCTTCAATCCATTCTTTCCTCGCAGAATATTCCCAATTTGAATTGATCGCTTACCTTTTGCTTTCATATCACCTCCTCTTATCTTCCTTATTGGCCTCGCTGCTTCTGCTTAGCTAGGTTTTGTAGCTTATGTATAGCTTACTTTCTCTTTGTTCTCTTTCTCTTTTTTTGTTTAATTAAATATGAATAGTATCTGTGTTGTTTCGTTTCTAGTTTCTACTGCTGTTGCCTTTTGTTTTTTTGTGCTTAGTTGATGATTGATGGTTTGCTGTTATTGCATTTGAATAGCTTGTTTTAATTTTAATTTGTCTCCTTTATCGGTTTTTGTTTTTAGTTTCAAATTATTTATTTCCCGGATCAAAATTCCATCGAATTTTACTCTGCTCTGTATGCTTTTCTGCCCGTGTTATCGCTTTCATCTGATGAACCTGTTAGTTTTTTCTTCCTCTTTCGGATCGCTTGCTGCTGGGAAACTATGTGTTGAGCATTCCTCGATACTAATATTGATGAATTGGGGATGTTTTCTTGGTCGGTTGAAGGCGGATGATTACTCTTTCATGTGAGCGGGAGAGAGACGGAAGGTGGAAGGTGGCAACGTCCTGGCATGATCATTGATATATGTCGATCGTATTTGTTTTCGCATATGTATATGGCTTAAGTCTGATCTGTTTCTATGCTGGTGAAGCTTAACTAATTCGCCGGAATCTAAAATTTGTCTGTGTCCTGCAGTTAAGGGGAGATGGGCGGTTGCTGTTGCTGTTCTTCTAAAGAAACTGAACTGAGCGATCCACCAGCGTACTTCTATGTTAGTATACATTCATATTTGATAACGATTACTTCTTTTTCTTTTTTTGATAAACTCATACCGATTATTCTTATCACTCCCTTGTTTTTTTTTTAAAGAAGAAGAGGAACATTTTGTTACTGCAAAATGTTGATGACTTCTACTCTTTACCCTTAGTTTATTCTTACTAAAGCAGTCAAAATCATAATAATTTGACTGCTTCTTCTTAATCTGAAAGTAATGTGGTATCTCCTTTAAATTGTGCAATGATAAGGATTATAATTTTTTAATAAAGCACGACTCCATTAATCAAATAACGAGCTTACAAAGGAGCAAGAAACGGTCTAGAAGAAGTCCTTTCATCGTCCACCACCTTGCTACTGTAAGGTTGTGGTTGATCAAAGGTGCACAAAAGCTACCAACTCAACCTCTGCATTCCGAGCCAAAAAATGGGCCCCAAAATTTGCCCAGCATCTATCAGTTTGATACACGGTGTTTTACAAAGGTCAGGGCGTATCTATAGCGAAGTCTGACAATGTTAATAGGGATGTTCATTTTCAAAACAATCAAGTCTGACAGTTCTTTAATGCAAGCATGAATTCAACTCTCTCACAACATAACTAAAATTATGAACTTATGAAGACAACAACCAACCTTAGCAGTATTCCAGGTTCAGAATTGTTTGCCACAAATCAAATATATCAAGTAGACTACCACAGGGGTCCTTGAGAGATACTGTTAAAATCATCAGTCTTCGACAATTGACTGGCATGAATTTGATTTTAACTGAGTTAAGGTGGAGAAATGATTTATTTTTCAACACATGAGATTCACGATTGATGACAATAAATTTTCAGAGGCCAAATTGACAGCAGAAATTATCTTCCGAGAAGAAATATAATAAGTTCATTCTATACATGATATTTCTGCACAGATAGTTTGGAGGTGTATTAACCTGCAACTGACTCAGGCTCCAACAGGTTGGCCAGGAGTGGAGCAATGTTATTTTTCTCCTTTTTTCTTCCAAGCTTTTTTTTTTTTTTTGGGGGGGGGGGGCCCTGCTGGAGCTTGATTTACAGTGTATCACGATCACTGTTCAGTTTTGCTTATCTTAATTTTGTGCCTTTGTTGGCCACATGTTTCACTGCTTCCTGCTTCTGATGATATTTGTTTATTATGGTTTATTTTTTAAGAATAACACTTTCACTAAAAGTAAATAGCTAAATAACTGTTGCTTGTTCATATTCTCCTTTGAATTTTGTACTAGAACTCCATTAATTGAGTTTTGGAATATATTGTTGTTAAAATATGTTCAATTGTATTCTAAATTTACATATGAGGAAGTTGATGTGATGAGTTTGGCAGCACAGTGACACGTAATAATACCCTTTTGTCTTTGATCCCAATGGCAATATGAAGGCTGCTTTGTGACTATGAACTTATAAAAAGCTCTCTGCTGCTTCCCTTCTAATGCCTATTGGTTATTATCCATATATGTCTGTCATTTGCATGACTTCGTTTGCTGCATTTTCCCTACAGCACCCAAGAGCATCAGAGGAGCGCGTTCCTTTATCATCTGATCATGGTTCTGCCTCTGCTTTCTCCAGAGGGCTTCTAGTTGATACTAATCTTGAAACTTCAAGTCCTGACACTTATAGACCACCTCCTGCTCCTGTTCCTTACAGCAGTGTTACTTTGGTTGTCACTCAAACTCCACCCACAGTTCATGAAACCGGTGATAATAAGACTAATGCGTCCCTTCAATCTACAAATCCTAATTCAGTTCAAGAAATAATTACTAGTGAAGGTCATGGAAATTTGACTAGGTTAGGAGAGCAGAAGGAACTCGAGGGTAAAGTTCAGAGTGATTTAGAACTGGACTCGGCTAAGGATTCAGAAATTGAACTTCAAAAGCTAGAAGAACCTGTCATTTTAGCAGAAGAGGAGGATGTATGTCCTATCTGTTTAGAAGGTGATGCTGTCACATCTTCTCCACTAAACTTCTATAGCTGTTTCTGTTGGAATTAGTCAGCCTGACCATTTTTATGCTATTTCTCCGTTCTTTTGTTTACAATTAAGAGGTTATTGGTGAATGTATTTCTCTTTATCCTCAGAGTATGATGCCGAGAATCCAAAACTCAACACGAAATGCGATCATCATTTTCACCTTGCATGTATTCTGGAATGGATGGAAAGAAGTGAAAACTGTCCTGTGTGTGATAAGGTTTGTATCATTCCTATCAGTCTTGGATTTTCAAGAAGATATCCTTGTGAGTTTTCCGCTTAAACAATGTTTCTTTCCCGAATGATGCAGGACATGGTTTTCGAGTCTCCAATTGATTAATAGTTATAAACAACTGGGGTGTTTGAATATACTATGCTATATATAGTTTGAGAAGGCAGGGTCACAAAAGAGTAGCAGCTTACAATTATGTGATTCGAGAATATGGCTGCTATTTGGGTGTTTTTGTCTCCGTAGTTTTCAAAGGGTTTCTTCCTTTTTTGATGCAGAATCCTTGTGTTGATTTTGAGCACATGTGAAAGAGAATAGGTTTTTCATGGCAATAACCTGGGGGTCCAAACTCAGTTTCATCCCTGTGGCCGTAAGTTTCATTGATTTGGCCATAAGTTTCATTCCTTTGTACATTACGTGAAATGAGGTCAACACAGTAGCGACCAGTTATACTGAACATTTTCCTAGGAGACGGTGATCATCGGAGTGGTAAGAGTGATTTTTCTCTTATATTGTGTGTCTTCCTGTCTTGTACATATGCCGGCATCTATTTTGGAACATGTATCACACTCTGGTTTTTGGTTCTTTTATTCTTTCACACATACATCTATTATTTAACTTGGTTGATTTTTTTTGGAAGAGATTAAAAATTTTAAATAAATTATTTAATAATGACATATTTTCTGAAATTTTTATATGTATAAGTAGATTATGTATCAATTTATAAGTTAAGCAAATTAATTTAGTGAAAATTGATAAATTTATTCATTAATTGGTATTATTCATCTCCTTAAATAAATCAACTGACTTTTATATTAAAGACCGGAGGTAATATAATCTTTCCCTTCTAATTTTATTTTGCATGGTGAAAAATATCCATGGATTCCTAATCAATCTTTAATGATAACCACCATTCATTCATTATTCTGATTGGTTGTACGTTCATAAGATTTTTCCTTTATAAGTTTGCATTAACAGGGTAAGAGAGCTCTCCCCCCTTGTTAAGTAAAAGAAAAGGAGCGTTTATATGAATAATGGGTGATCGGTTTAGGAGAGATATTTTTTTGGGTAAATTATTATTTTTTAACTATCATTATCAAGGCGAGAAATTATGATTCTTCTATTTCTTTAAATATTGAAAACCATACTTCCCTCGTCATAATTGTTTTCATTTTGAGAATGAATTGAAATAAATTTAGATTTGCACAGAGCCGCTATAGTTTTTGTTAAATGAACATCAGTCCTTCATTTTAAATTTTGTTCGAAAATACCGAGTTTAAATATTTTTTTTGAATTCTCGACCAAAATAACGTACAAAATTAGATTATTTAACTTCATTGGACTACAAAAAACTCAATGCAAACTACATTCTACAAAAAACTCAATGCAAACACACACACACATCTATGTGTGGGGTAAAAGGAAAGAACAATTAACAAAAAATTCCTATTACAAAATTTATAATCCAAATATTTCTGCAACAACCAATTTTTAATGGATGTAACTCTTATCAAGTTTTGTCAATCTATCTTCAACTATATGTAAAGTTAAAGATATTTATATATAGCTAAATATATGTTACATATATTATATAGATAAAGATGAGTTGTCCACTGTCAAAGATTTAGATTTTTAAGTATTTTTAGCCTATAAATTTTAAGAATTTCATTTATTTTTTCTTAGCAAAAAATAAAACACACAAATGTTTTATATATGGATTAAAAAAAATCACATGTATTCAACTCAAGTTTTAAGTTTAGGTTTAATTTGAACCTGAAATTTTATATTGAAGAATGGGTAGAAGATTTTTTTTTTTTGGATTTAATGTGGTTCTATTTTAATAGTAGTCAAACATAAGTAATATTACTTTAAAAGTGTTAAAAACGATCAATTTCTCACAAAGCACAGATATATCACCCATTAACAAGATTATATTGATTTTATTTTACTAATCAGAATTTCCCTTCCATTGAAGTTGATCACGCTGCGACTAGGCCTTCCTCTGTGTACAATCCCTGGAAGCATGTTGCTAGACCCAACCCCTCGCATAATTCGAGCTCACAGTTATGGTTACGAATCAACTTCTTGCCAATTAATAACTTGGCACTCCATTGGATCTTAGCCACCCTTTTCCACCCTTTTACAATACTTCTCTGAGGTCTCACAAGCTTAAGGGGAAAGAGAGATCCCCATGCCTGGAAGTGGAGAAGAGTCCAAGCTTTGGGGTTTTGTTCGGACTATTTCTTTGTTAATCTGCTACTTATCGAAGCTTTCATCTTGTTTTCCCGCTTCGTCTTCTTTGTGCATCTTCCTTGCATTCTTCTTGGCATCTCCTCGCGGTTGGGCCCCTTTCCACTGACCAATAAACCATGCACTTGGGCTCCAACTTAGCTGTCTCAGCCGCACTACTTCCTTCATGATCTGGGACGAGGTAAATCGGCTAACCATCTTGCCACCTTTGCATCCATTTCACTCCATCGTTGGTATCTGTAATTATTCTCTCCTGGCAACCCCTCAGTCTATTAGTTCTATTATGTTCCGTTAAACTTTGATGAATGGAAAAATACAAGCTTTCTTGATCTCGACCGTAGGTCAACAGACGTAGAAGTAGGAAATCGAAGCATATGGCACGATGGTCAGGTTTCACAAACGGATCTTCCCAAGATTGCCTTGAAGTTGAAACCGTTGGAGGACATCAGGGTAATGACTGCTGCCTCAACGCTGCTCAAGTTGTTAGAGATCAACTTGATGATGAAGTTAAAGTAGTGTTTCATCAACTTCTATCAATTTATATAAAGGAGAAGAATTTTAGAGGCATTATTCGTCCTCTTCCTGTAATGCTTGGTGATGGTCAATCGTTAGATTTATACAAACTGTTCTTGTTTGTGAAGGGAAGAGGTGGGTATGCTTTGGTGTCGGAGAAAGGGTTGTGGGGCTTTGTGACTAAGGAATTGGGTTTGAACCCTAAACTTTTACCTTCGGTGAAATTAGTATATGACAAGTATTTGAATGAGTTTGAAAGATGGCTTAGCAAAACTTGTGGAGGAAAGACTTTCAAAAGCGGGAATCATGGACTTAATATGGATTTCAAGTCAATGCCATCAGAGCTAGTAAGAGAGTTTAGAGATTTATTATGCGGCAACGCTGAGTTGAAGGATGATGTATCTGTTCAGATGCTATCATCTAAAATGAGAAGCAACATTGACTTGATTAATCACAAGAGTGAACTGATTTTGTTGGACAACAAAAATCAACCTCCCATATGTGAGAATGTCCACAGTATCCTTGGTGATGCTGACTTGAAATTTTGTAGCAATGTTGCGGATGATCTTGTTAGCTTGAACCCAGAAGCTCCTGTCAAGGAATTTAGTTCTCGCAAGCGCAAACGAGAAACATTATCTTCAATGCTGAAATGGATTAAAAAAATTGCAAAGCATCCTGTTGATCCTTCAATTGAACTGATACCAGAAGCATCTAAGTGGAAGGAGTATAAAGGACAAGAATTTTGGGTTCAGATGCTTAGAGCAAGAGAGGCACTGCAGCTGAGGTCTTGTGACAAACCAAACTATAGGCAGGCTTCCTTGCAGGTAGAACTTAAATTCAGAGTTTACGTTACATGCATGTGAACTGAGATTTTTTTAGTGTCAATATAGCTTTTTGTGAAGTTGACTGTTGGCATAGCAATGCTTATTCTCATGTATTGTTGGACTGAGGATGAAAGGGTAAATTTTGAACATTGGAAACTATACTTCTATAAGAGAGTGAAAATTTGTTCGAGAATAAAAATTAGTATTACCAAGAAGAGAGGATCTAAAATAAGCATATTTGGCAATTGCTAAGATTATTCTATAATCTCCAACATTGTTTCATATGAAATTATTTTCTCATGTTCTTGATCATTTGAAATCTTCCTGCTTATTATGCTTGTTTCATAAGATGGTGAAACATGTGGCTAAACTTAAAAATATTAGTCTGATAGTTAATTACCAAAAGAGAACCTGTGATCTAAAATAAGCATGCTTGGGGAATTGCTAAGATTATTCTATAATCTCTGCCATGATTTTGTATGAAATTGAATTTACCATTTTCTTGTTGATTTGAAGTTTCTCTCTCTCATTATGCTTGTGCTGTAAGTTTTTTGGTTTGTAAGTTTGGCCTTATTGCCACAATGATACCCTGTTGGCCATCCAAATTTAAATAGCCGCGTTGACAGGAGCCACAGGACAATTCAACCACCTACTTATTGTGCTTTGGCCAAGTAATTTCCTCCCTTCATTGAATTTACAAAGCCCTCAAACCACTATTCTATATTCTCTAATCCTAAATGGAAAGTTTCTTGAAATTTGAAACTACATCACTAGTTAGTCATTATAGGTAACTAAAGACTTATGCTTTGATGAGATCTGCGTATCAGGAAGGTTCTAGGGTTCAAGATTCAGTTTTCGACCGAAAAAGGGTTAAAGATTCAGTGAAAAGGTTGACATAAGAAGCTTGGAGGGAAGAGCATGGTATTTCATCATTACTCATATTGATGGCCTTTTGGTATGCCAATGGAAATGGAATCCAATTCTCTTGCACAAAGAATGAGATATTCAATGTTTTTATTATGTCTTTCTTATCATTAAATGATAGTATCTATATTTTTATTACCTCCTTTCAGTAGGTGCAAATGGCCATTTCTTTCCATTTTTATTTCCTTTGCTTATGTAGCAACCTCCATACAAAGTGGGCCGTAATTTAATATTTGGATGGATATATGCTTTTTTTCCTTTTCATTTATGGCTGAGCTCTTTTTCAAATTAGATTGTGTACTGCTTAGATGTGTTTACTTTAGCTGCAGCCACTTTTAGTTTAACTTTCCTATATGTTAATTTGCATAGGAGTTTGTTCTCTCACTGAAATTTATGTACTTCAGTCATCATCTGATACATGTGGCATTGCATAATGTCCATATGACCTTGCTACTATAACTAAGCCTGTAGGTGGCTCCAAGCTACTCTGGGTTACTGCATATATCTTAGATGAATTTTTTTTGCCCTTTTAATTTACCTCGTTCATAGCAAGGAATATTATTGATTGTAACTCCATGTGACATATGATACATGTTTCTGTCTGTAATCTATATAAAATATAAAATCTATATGGTAGTTAGGCTATATATAAGCCATGAACAGTCCTGACTCAAACCAGACTCTATATAGCCCCATAATCTAGTTTTGCTAATGCTTAAAACTATTCTTCTACATTTCTCCAAATATCTTTAATGTGCTGGGTGGGGGTAAACCTAAATTCAGAAACCATCCAAAGTATTATGTTTTTCAGCCTAATTAAAGGAAACAACATTTTGTTTGGTATTATTTGTTTTGGTAACATGCTGTTTGATATTATTGTATAGATGTTAAATTTGTAATGTCCTTGATTATAAATTCTAAAGGGTACCATTAAAATCATTGTTGCTGTGATATCATTACATTGAAAATGAAAATGCTTGTAGTTCCACTCAAGGACTCAAGGTGGAAAACATGCCTAACTTTGGGTTATTTGGAAAAAGAGGCTATAATACCAAACTTTTCAGAGCTCTCTTTTTTTCGCAGAAGCAAAAGATTCATCCTGCCATGTATGAAGATCATGCTGCTGCCAGTCACAATTCTATGGGGAAACTGAGATGGAGCAAAAGGCTGCCTGCCTCAGTTAAATCTCAAACGTGTTCTTGTTGTGAGTCCCATTCTGCTATGGAAAACAAGTTGCCGTGTCCAGTGACCACTGAGGCAGAAAAAGCTTCAATGGAGAAAACATCTGCAGCAGATGGTTTGCTGAATGCAAAGGAAACAGCTAACCCGTCCACAGATGATACCGTTGAAAAAAAAGTAGCTATAGGTCCTCTTTTTCAAGCTGAAGTGCCAAAATGGACTGGTGTAATTTCTGAAAGCGGTTCTAAATGGTTGGGCACACAAGCATGGCCTTTGAAGGATAGGGAGCTACAACCTATTACTGAGACCGGTATTATTGGGAGAGGAAGACTAGAGACTTGTGGCTGTCAAGTTCAAGGTTCTGTTGAATGTGTTAGATTTCATATTGCTGAGAAGAGGATGAAGTTGAAGCTTGACTTGGGTTTAGCATTTTACCATTGGGGATTTGATTGTATGGGGGAGGAAGTTTCACTCCAATGGACTGCTGAAGAAGAAAAGAAATTCAAAGATATCATGATGACAAATCTACCCTTCCAAAATAAGAGCAAGCCATTCAATTATTTTCCAAAGAAGACCAGGAGAAGCGTGATTAGCTATTACTTCAATGTATTTCTTATTCATCGCAGGATTTATCAGAATCGTGTGACTCCAGATAATGTTGATAGTGATGATGACGAACATGAATTCGGATCTTTTACCGATGGCTTTGGGATGGAAGCCATACAGGGTCCAGGTAATAATTTTCTGGAGTGCTCACTGAACAACCGATGCACTGAATTGGAGAGTCAGAATTCAATTTAATCAGTGGGTTTGAATCATTTTGAGAGAGAGAAAGATCCATGGCCAAACTTCATGTAAAACCTTTCCTTCCATGATCAATGGGTAAGCCACACACCTTTCCTTCCATGATTGAGACTGGCATGGGAGTCACCCTAGGGGAAGCGACTGTGCACGTGTTCTCGATAATGCAGAACTTGAAGAAGCTGCCATGGATGTTGATGGTTGAATGGCAGTCTAATCAAGACTTCGTTGAGGGTGCACCACCAGTACTGTAATACTGTAAAATACCTCATTTTTTTACTTTGGCCTGAGACATAAAAATCAGATAGAAAAACCGTGGGACCAAGAGCCCACAATGGTTGTTGTCACGTTACGTTTGTAAGGGTGCCTATGGCACGCAATTTTGCAAATTCATCATGCAAGTCTATGATATCGCAGTTATTGTTCCTCTAAGAAATATGGTTCTGTTCATGTAGGCTGATTGCTTTTTGACTTTTAACCCTCTCATTCGTATACCTCTTTCTCTTTTATAACATATCAGGCCACCCAGTATCCAACATTTTCTGCTGGCAAAAAAAAAAAAATAAAGTATCCAACATTTTCTCTAGATTCTATTATAGATTAAGGTTATGCAATCAAAATGCCTATCCCCAGTTTAGTTTTTTAACAAGATGAGATTCAAATTTTAATTGACCTACTCTGATCTACTTTGATTTGCATTTCTTGCTGGCCGGCACTGGTCATCAACACCAAACTGCATGACTAATTCTGGGAGGAAGGGCAAATGGCATTTTGTAAGTGTCTATGTTGACGGAAGGAAACCTGTAAATGGGGAGTAAAACATGGAGTGGAGAATCAATGCAGATTCTTCGCTTCAACTTTAAGCTTTGAGCATTTTCAAGTTCCATACTTGCGCTCCAGCATTATTACAGTTGCTTCCACCTTCCACCTGTTATAATTTTTTACACCAAAATTTATCCTTACTTGTACTTCTTTGTTTCTTGTTGTAAGACTTTTTAGTTGTTACTTACTATGTTTAATATAAGAGTCATTTGATTTTTTTTTTAAATTGATTAAAAAAACTAAACAAATTATTTAATTATTACATATATTCTAAAATACTTATATGTATATTAGATTATATATCGTTTTATAAGTTAAATATATTAATTTAGAGAAAAATAATAAAAATATCAATTATTTAATTTCTTTAATCTTTAAATAAAAAAAGTAATTAACTTTTATACGAAGTATTAGAAGTATCAGTGTACTTCTTTCTAGTTTTTCTAAAAAAACAATTTGGGTAAATGTGAGATGTGGTTTAACTGTTGTTGTGTTTTCCTTTATTGAGCGGTAAAATCTTTCATAGATACAAGTATGCCGTATCTTTTGAAAGAGATGATTCTATGGTTGCAGCTTTTTTGACTTATAAATTACAAGTTGCATATTGATCTCTCTCTTTTTTGTGAGAAAGGGTGAAAACACAAAATGAACAATCGCTCATAAAAGGAAAAAAAAAAAGATTAGGTACGTTATCAAAAAATCCTTCTAATAGAAAACCATCAAACATGATTAGGGAAATTCACCTTGTGAGTACAAAATGAAACCTTTGCATGGTCCCATTTTTATGTACTCATAATATTAGAGATTTTTATATTCCCGTCAACCATTTCAGTAATGCAAAGTATTCATTTTTCTAAATAAAATAAATGAATGATGAAAGTGATTTTCACTTCACATTTTAAAAACTTAAAAATAATGGAAAATCTTAACGCCAGAATCGGAGTGTGATGCCCATCAGGTGTCTAGTCTAGAAGATAATGGACGGAAAGCTGTCTGAAAAATCTGGCATTATCATTTCTTTCTTTATTATTTTCAAACTAATAATTAATAATAATAATAATAAACATTCGTGGATGGAACCACACCGAAAGTGAAGAAAGTTTTGATCTTTTCCAGTAACTCTTACAGGCTTACAGCAAACCTGACACATTCTACTGAGTACGACCGAGAGAGCGTGGCTTCACGTGCAGCAAAAAATTATCTTGGTTTAATATTATAATATATAACTGAGAGACTCCTAATTCTACTCCTTTTGATGTCTGAACCGCTTTGGGGTGTCCTCTTGTTTGTGGAGGAAGCGTTTATCTTCTCCTTCCATCTTTTTTCCTCATCCTCTCACCCAGTCTACACCCCATACTCAAGAAAAGTAGGAAAGCAAGCATGTCTTCTCCCAGTAAACGCCGAGAAATGGACCTGATGAAGCTGTAATATTTCTGAACTGTGCTTCTTTTCATTCTTCTTCTCTCTGTTTTTTTTTAACCTTCCGTTTAATTAATTTGAAGTTCGTGTTCTGAATTTCTTGGTTTGATTGAATTGGATTAGGATGATGAGCGATTATAAGGTGGAGATGATCAATGATGGCATGCAGGAGTTTTATGTGCATTTTCACGGGCCTAAAGACAGTAAAATTTTTTCATCTCTCTGATTTACATTTCTGTTTATTTCCTTCTGATTATTTTTATATGTATCTTTTCACCATTTGAGCTCCCCGTGGCGTTCTCTCAGTTGAAATATTTCTTCTCCGGATCAAACGTTGTTCCTTTTTGTATTTCAGTTTTTGCAGAGTCTATCAATTCAATGTGGTTTTACTTAAACTTCTTTTTTTAACCCCCTCATGACATTCCATGTACTTATAATTTGGATCAGCACACAAGAGCCCCTCAACCCTGAACTAGAATCGAACTCTGTGGTCATGATGACATTCCATGTACCATTTTCCTTTCAAATTCCTATTGTTCACTGATTTAGCTAGCTGTACTTGTACTTATATGGATGCAGGTTAAACGTTCACCCATTTTCCCCAGTGATGTTTTGTTTCATCAGGATCTATGCCTTGTCAATTTAAAGGTTATGGTCATTTTCCCTCCCTTGTTTTTCATGCTTTTATATTTTTCTGGGATGATGTGCAGGTCCTTATCATGAAGGCGTGTGGAAGATTAGAGTAGAGCTGCCTGATGCTTATCCTTTTAAGTCTCCTTCCATTGGTTTTGTCAATAAAATATACCACCCTAATGTCGATGAAATGTGAGCTCAACGCCTCAACCGACCAATGCTTAATTCTTAACCTCTTTCTTCTGGCTGTGTTCATGGCCTCTTGAGAGTCTCTGTTGTTCAGACATATTGCTTAGCGGAGCAACTCTCTAATATCGTTTTTTCCTTTGACATTTAGGTCTGGCTCAGTTTGCTTAGATGTTATTAACCAGAGCTGGAGTCCCATGTTTGGTAAGCTACACTGCTACAGACACACGCCCCCAATGCATTCAATTAGCTCTGGATTTCACCAATTTTTTATTTTTATTTTCAGACCTTGTTAATGTATTTGAAGTTTTTCTTCCCCAACTTCTTCTGTATCCCAACGCATCAGATCCATTGAATGGCGAAGCTGCTGCTCTGATGATGCGTGATCGTGCTGCATATGATCAGAAAGTCAAAGGTAGCAATCATTTTCATGTCCTTAATATAAGCAACAATCTACCTAAGTTCTTGGTTAATCTACTTGAACTCATGAAGAGAGTTTCTGTAAACCACTGGCTAATTGAACTGCAGTGGATTCTACGGCATTTTGAAATCTGAATGCTATCAATTTTTTGAAGAAAATCAAAAAAATCAAAAGATTGAATGCTGTTTGGTGTGGTCTATGTTATATGCCAAGTGCGTAAGGTAACCCCCTGCCTCCCCTCCGAAAGTTGTCATCCAGACAAACCACCATCTTCTTGAAGGAAGTTCTTGGAGTCTGTAATTGAACCTTTTGAATCATCAATGGAGAACTTCAGTTCTCAGAGTCTGCCAGCTTCAAGTTTCATACCATATTGCATTCATTTTTGAAGTTAATAACGGAGTGATAGGTGTGTGTTCAAAAAATCTTGCAGTTCTCAATAGTGGGGTTTTGAAGCAGGGTGCCTTTTGCATAGCTGGGTTGAATTGATTCCAAGGGTTTTGCATGTTTTGTGAAGTGTGGACCTCCCAAAACTCATTTTAGGTTGGTTTTTTTTTTTTCCTTCTAATACTAGTGCAAATAAGGTTGAAGATTCGATCATTATGGATGGAGGGGAAAAAGGATCGCATTGAGAGGGCTACTCTCAGTTGGGTTTAATAATGTTTGAATTTGAGCCAATAGCTATTAGATGAATGAATGAAAATTCTCATCTTTTGCGGCCAGGTATTAAGCAATGGTTTGATTTCACATATAACAACAACAATTCTGGTCCCACTGAGTAAGATCAGTCATATGAATTCTTGAGATAATAATCTATCTTTAGAATGGTTTAATGAAGTCAGCTGTCACAATATACATGCACATGTTTCTCTGTTTGTATATCTCGCCACGTAAACCCAAAACTCAGATATTTACCACATTTCATATCTCAACTCACTATAATGTTTTAGATAACTGGCATATCTATGTTTCTTTTGGAGAGACTGGATTGCAAATAACTATACTGGGAATTTACAGAGTATCGTGAGAAGTATGCCAAGCCAGAAGATGTTGGTGCTACCCAGGAAGAAAAATCTAGTGATGAGGAGCTGAGTGAAGACGATTTTGACTCTAGTGATGATGGAGTTGCAGGGCAACCTGATCCTTGAGTTTTAACATTGCAATACAATGTCAACCTTATTAAGTATCTTTCTTTTCCATGGTAACTTATATATATAAACACATATCAATCAATTTATGTTTTAAAATGTCCAAGACATTTGCTGTTTGTGGCTCAAGCTAGGTTTTCGCTTTACTTGTAAATGCAGTTGATGTTCAAGCGAGCGCTTGTTCTCTCCCACCAGGATGAAATTATGTGAACACCCTGTTTACCCTTGGTTTGATTTAATGAGAATCCTTGAAAGATAAGATGCTTCTTCTATTTATAGTGCCTGTTTGGATTTATGGTTGAAACTATTTTTCCAATTTAATTTATGGTTTATGAGGTAAGTATATGAGAGTAGTTTTATCTCGGTTTACATGACGTACTTCTCCAACACCATCTCAATTTATGAGTCATTTGAAGGAAACTGCTACTACTTGTATTTAAATAACCAAAACAAATGCACAGATAAGTTGATAGTGATCAGTGTACAACTGAACAAATGAATAAAAGATTGAGAGTTCAGATGTTCCTTCAATGGGAAGTAAAGGTGGGTTAAGATGATTACTGATTGCAGTTGAACATTAAAGGGGGTCAATATAAAGAAAAATAGAGAGAACTACTTTGGAAGAAAGATGGGAGTTGAGATTCGAAATTTTATGCAAACTGCTTGTGGAGACAGCCAAACTACCAGCACATTTTTCCCCTTCTCGATCTATTAATGGGATCCAAAATCTGTGAAAGGTAAGTTTTAAGTTCTATGCTATTGATCACCATCGGAAGCCCCTATAGCTCAGTGGTAGAGCGTCAGTCTTGTAAACTGAAGGTCCGTAGTTCGATCCTGCGTGGGGGCATCGTTTAGTTTTATTTTGACCTTTGAATTTGAATTGTTTTGGATGGGCAAAAAAAAAAAATTGAATTGTTTTGGACTTCTATTGTATACCATGAAGTGCACGTATCCTTCCCTATTAAGTTTTAAATTTGATTTTTTTTTTTGGGAGGGGACTGAATAACAGTTTCACATTAAACTCGTTACATATATGATATAACTCAACAATGAATAACTTCAAGCCATTTTACAGGAAAAAAAAAGGACTATATCAGTATAAAAGTTCTTATACATTGTAAGCAAGGGCCCACAAAATGCCTTGATGTGGCACGCTTCACGGATTACTCAAAAATGGAGCAGCAGTAGAATTAACAGAGAGATCGAGCAACAGTAGAATTACAGGCGGGAACACACGCTTTCAAGATAAATGAAACTAGGAAGAATTGAAGAAAAATCCTTTATTGGTGAATTAATTGTAAAATAGGACCTTTCACATTTATGCAATTGAGCTTCCACTTTATGTATAACTGAGTTTCCACATGTGCAACTGATCATATCCCATTTTATAACAACCATCATTTAAAAAAAAAATCTCTTTAATTAAAACTTAGTCCTGCGAACTGAGTAACTGACAGAGTAGCAGTGCCAGTGGGAAACTAACAAATCAATGTCAATGACTATTTACAGCATTTGTATGGACTGGGAAAAAGAATACTCTTTTCTCAAAAAACTATGGAAGGCATCTCATTCAGACTATTGAAAATATGCTGTAGAAAGTTCCTCTCAAATAGTACTACTATGTCAGAAAGTTTTATTCAAAGATCTTTTCCGTATGATTCTAAAACTGGAGTTTCCTAGTTTCCTATCATGATACAGAGAATTCAAGAAGAAGCATGAATCTGGGCATTCGCAACAAGTCTGGAGAGTTTGCTCAAAGTCTCACGAGCAGATACAGTTTCTGGATGATCTTCACCACAAATTGAAGTCCTGATAAAA
Organism: Vachellia collinsii; assembly: GCA_006871305.1. Classification (NCBI taxonomy): domain Eukaryota; kingdom Viridiplantae; phylum Streptophyta; class Magnoliopsida; order Fabales; family Fabaceae; genus Vachellia; species Vachellia collinsii. The sequence goes on along the minus strand of QFDD01000417.1, from coordinate 21,120 downwards.
ACAGCCTTCCGGATCAAATCATCACCTATGTCAAATTGTGCACCCCTTAGCATTAACTTGGCCCTAGTCTCAAGTACAGTGGCTCTACACAAAGCTAGCTCTTGCCAAAGGCAAGGATTCAACTGTGCATTAGTTTGTATGGACCTCCAACATAGAGACTTGTCCAGCCACTTGTCAACTGGGGTCACAAATGCTTGATCTGCTGCTTCCAACATGTCGGTGCACAGGCGCAGAAGCTCTAGGGCAGCGCTGCATCGAGAGAAGGTAATGAATGTGTGGATTGATAGAGGAAGAACCAGTTTCTTCACCATATATAATAGCTCTGATACCTTCAGCTCAACAACCACAGGATCATGACCGAATCCGAATACCAGAAAACATGCTGCCCATAGATGGTCGGGACTTGGACATATTGAGCCTTCACTAGTAACAATTTGAACCATTGCTTGTGCAGCTCCTGTCATTAGTCCTCTCTTCCGAGCATAAACTCTGATGAGCTCATTGAATTGGATCCAACCTTGCTTAGCACTACTTCTCGCGATGTTGATTCTTAACAACAGAGAAGATGCTTCCAATTCTGATTTCTTGGTGTGTGAGGATGTGAATCCACATGTCATGGTCTGAAGAAATTTTCTCCACAAGCAGGTCCCCTGACACTTTTCTGGCATCTTATGGGCGGCAAGTGCTAATAACGAAACTGGGATAGCACTAGGTGCAAACCATCCACTTGCCAGGACCATTCTAGTTGCTAAGCTGCTAGGGCCATCTGCATGATCAAATATTGAGAAACAAACCTCAAAGAGTTGCACAAGGAAAGTGTTGTTCCTCAGCGAGCTAGCTTCCTTACCACTCCATGATATGTCCTTCAATGGCATTCTGCTTATAGTTTCTAATAGCCTACTTGGGGTTATAGGTAATTCAGACAAAATTGCACTGACAATGGCAAGGGCCAAAGGCAACCTTCCAACTTTCTCCTCAATAGTTCTCAGAGCATCCATCTCAACAACTGGGTAGTCCTTACCACTCCCTAGCATTAAAGACATTGCTTCAACCCCAGACAAATAAGAGAGTTTCAGAGGTTCCAAGTTCATGATGTGATGAAGGCGTGTTGTTATAATTACATGGGTTTCTCCCCCGAAACGGGGGAGAAGATCCATTACAAGTCTATGATCCCACCAATCCTTCTCACTTTCCAAGTTATCAATGACCACCAAGTATGGAATGTTTCTCATAAGCTGTTTGCGGACTTTAGAAATAGCAGCCTCTTCATGCTCTTCAAAGCTTTTTATCCTGCTTTTCTCTAAAATATTCTCAACTCCCACATCAACTTCTAAATTAGACCTGAGGTTGAGATAGTTCTGCCTTATGTACCTGCTCTCCCCTCCTATCCACAAAATCATCTTGTATCTCTGGTGATATCTGTAAGCAAACTCGAGAACAAGTTCTGTTTTACCGATTCCCGAAACACCCGATACGCAAGCAATTCCTTTCCCGTACAAAATCTCCCCCCCTCTTTTCCTCCTACCAGGCTTCAATCTTGAACTGTAGTGCTTCACTGAGAACTCGGTACTTCGCATTTCAATATCTTTTTCTGATTCTTTCCAAACAACTGGTTCTTTTGCCTTCCTGCTGATGTTTTTCATATGCCTTTCTCTGAATCTTTCATCTAAAGCATTATTACTACTCTTCCCCCACCCAAACGTGAAATTCTTCCTCTTGGGTTTAGCTTTAAGTTCAATATAGTCTCTCTCTGAATCTCCAGTAACATCACCAAAAAGTATGAACTCCAGCTGAGAAAGTTCTTTCTTTCTCCCAATGAAATTCTCATTCCGTGTGAAAGGGAACTCCTCCTTTTCCACCTTATCTCTCCATTTTGTCAAGTGTTCTGCAACACTTCTCCTACCCAACCTCATTGCTAATGATATTACAGCACTCAATATGCAATCTCTCCAGTTTCCATCATGTGCTTCCAATTTCCATTCATCGACACGAGAGAGGCCATGAACAGCATCTTTCCACTCCTGTTCCAATCCTCCATATGAAATCCAGAGCTCTCCTCCATGTTTTTCCCACGGCTCGCCTCTCTTCTCAATTATATCCCTCACAAGACAATCTGCTGGACTCAAATCAAAGTATATGGGGACTAAATTCTTCTTACCAGAAAAAAATTGCAGCTCTTCAATGGTGCAAGGGTTTTTGAAACACTTCCTCGTTATGATAACAATACCAAAGGAAGCAGCATCCATAGCCCTCTCAATAATGTTATGCTTGCGAGAGTTCCTGCATCGTGCCCTGTCACATACAAAGCAACTGATGCCTTGAACTTCTAACTCAGCACGTAGCCAATTGACAAATCGTAATAATGGAGGCTTTCTGCCATATAATCCAACAAAAACATCACAATTACGAAGTCTGTAAGAAGAATGTGAGATAGAACAACCCAGAGTTGAGATTGTTTTATGGTTTCTGCCACCCTTGATTCGCTTCTCGTTCTGTCCAAAATAGCCGCCATCTTCATAGGCATAGTTGTGACCGGATACTGTGCTGCTAGAGATGCCAATTGAAGAAGATACACGATCATGCTCCAGCAAATCACTTGAGGTGTTACAGCCAGCCGTAGACGTAGAAGCATCTGAGAAGGCATGTCTGACATTTCCTAGAGATTTTGGTTCTGAAACACTGGTAATGTGGGGTCCAGTAGATTTTGGTGGTGGAAGTGATGGCGATTTTGGAGAGAAGAAAGGTGACTGGTTCGCTGAAAAGAATGTAGACGATGATGACGACACATTCCTTAAAGTCATGGCTCTTAGGGTCCCAAAGTTGCCGCTTTCTTCTTGAATATCCATACTTTGTACTTGTAGCTTCTCAGTTACGGAAGATTCTGAAGTCCATGTCCACCACAATTCAAATGGAACAGGTTTCCTGAAGTAGGGATAGTGTCTTTATCAATCACCAGATTTATTGAAAGAAAGATATAAAGTGATAAATTAGAGCAATCAGAACCGAATATACTACGTTATCAGGAATATGATTTTGAGTTATGAAGTAAAAATATCAATAGTAGTATCATCATCCAAGATATTCCACAATAACAACTAATACACGTTTCAATAGATCTCACCCAAACCAGAAAGTACAAAAGATGAACTTCGGCGACTCACTGTTAAATATTTGCTGTGCAGAAAGCTTTTCGCACTAAAAACAGAAAAGTAGTTAGGGGATAGTGTCCAGAGATCTGTTTGTGGCGTTAACGTTTTTCTGGGAAAAACACAGTAGATGCGAAAAGTAACAGAAGCTTGCACTCAACTCATATCCATTAAATTAATTTATCGACCAATTATTCAGAAACACTTTCTGGTGAATACGGAAGCGGCATGGTATATCACTGGCACCACCAGGGGACGAAGATAGATAAACTTTCAGATTTAATCAAATATTGAATATTCATAAAACTACATTATCGATGAGATCTGAGTACTTACTAGGCTACAAAACTAAAGCTCTGTTTCATGGATATTCATTCATTCATTCTGCAGCCTCCAACCAGTCAACCTCCATTTCCCTGAACAAATGACGGAAGGTCAAACAGCTGTTTCAAGAATTGAACGACTGGCGTCGAAAATTCTCAGTACTTTTTACAGGGAGAAGAAAGACGTAAGAACGCAAGCAACCTGCGAAAATTAGACATAGTTAAGGAAATACTTCATTTATAGAAAAACATAAATACATTCATCGTTCGGGCATCCAATTGATTAATGCCAAAATGGAAGTAGTATCATCATCGGCAAGGGACGTTTTCAGATTTCCAGTGAGTAGAGAAATTACGGTTCGGTCCATTGGTAGATATATCCATTTCATTAAACAACTTTACATTGATCGGGAATGAATTTTTTTTTAAAAAAAATCACCTACCTTTCCAGAAGAAGTCTTCACAATGGAGAAACTCTAGCTGTTTATTTTTTTCACAAGCACGCTTCTTTTTGAAGTATACGTGAGAAACCTGCACTGACTCTCTCACTCTTCTCTCTCCCTATACCTCTTTCTCAATAAATCTCAACCCTTTTTTCTCACTCTATGCATAGAAATGTTTTTCTAATTGGGGGGTGGCTATTTTTTTTTTGGTACGTAATGATATGAATAACGTGTCTGCAAGACTGAGAGAATGGTCTGAAGAGGAAGGAACACCGTTGGAAGAAGGCGAAATGGGGCCAGAGAAAGGATCTGAGTAGGGTATGGAGGAAATGAAGAGAGAGGGCTCCACAATCATTTATAACACTGTTAAAACTTGCAGGGAATCAATTCAAGTATGATTTGGGGCATCTGGATTCACACTGTTTTTTGTGGATGAGAAAAAAGCTGTTGCCTTTTGAGGTCTCTGCTATTTGTTTGATTAGAAGACACAGTCGCTCACACCCACCCACCACCCAGCTTTGAAGCTTCTGATTAAAGATCTATAACAGAGACACTCTCCATTGCAAAACGTGGTATTTTGTACTTTCCACAATCATGCGTCCCTTATCAGTCCCTGACGTTTCCATGTTCCATTCCATAGAAAATACTTTAATCTCTCTGTAGTGTCTCGCCGCCACTCTCTCTCATCTTTTTCATTTCCCTCTCTTTTCTTTCCTTTCCTTTCACCCTTAATCGGTGCCACTACGAGCTGTCCAAGACATATGTAATATATATATATATATGTATGTATGTAGTTTTTTTGTTTCCTCAGAATCCATACATAGTTTCCGAAATGATGGTGCCCAAAATCAGGATTGAGAGAGGTAATTTTGGGGGCATGTTCATTGATTATTGGTTTATTGTTTTTTTTTTTGTTTGGGGGGGGCGTAAATTTAAAAGGAGGAGAGTACGGATGAGAGGAGAGAAAGAGACCGTTAGGTTGACTTTTAAAAGGGCTACGATCAACAAGAGTCCAAAGAGGCTCATTGTAAACGAAGGCATTCACATGCCCCCATGTGACTCCATTTACCACACCCCATGCTTCATCCCCTCTGTCCTATTTATTCCATCCTACCCTTGCTCCAGTGTTAAGTGATGATTTAGATTAGCTTTTTTTTGAGAGAAGTTTTAGTTTGTAAAGGGCAAAAAAACATTTTTTTTAAAAAAAGAAATAAACTTACTTGAAAAAGAAGACAAGAACAGATGAATTCAAAGGGGAGAGCATGGGAAAATCCAAAAATCTAATCTAATATTTTCTTTTTCCAATTTTTCGCTTAAGATGCAAAACAATCCGGAGAACTATTTACATACACTTGAGTTGTTATGCTGTCCATACTTTCTTCAATGGAAATGTTCTAATTATCTTTTCTTATAGATTTCATAGATATCTATTATAATGTATTATGAAGGGAAAGAAATAATCAAGAGAAATTTATAGGATATGGAATTAATAAAAATTATAATTAAAATACTTTTATTGGAGAGAGTGTGGATGATGTGACAATCTAGAAGTATATGTAAATGTTTTTCTAAAAATCTAAACTTCATTTGTAAAGTTCAGCTCCTAATCCTAATAATATCATAAAACAAAATTATAGATGAATCTGGCTGGCCAAAAAATCCCAACTAAATCTCTGTATTTAAATAAAAGTTGACCCAGAAAACTACATTTATTAAAATAAGATATAAAGGATAATTAAAACAAAAATCCTAAACTTTTATTTGATTATCGAGTGGATAATCATTCATAATTTTTTTTAAAAATATAGTTGAATTAGTTGGTAGCAGTGAATGGCGATGCATTGAGATAATATGGTTGTTTGGTTGATATTTTTGTGAGGAAGATAACGAGGAGGGCGTTTATGGGGAGGGTAGGTTGATTGGAAGCCGTATTTAAGAGTGCAAGTGGGTCATCCTCTCAAGGGGATGGTCACCATCCTATGTTATGTCCAATCATTCAATCATCTTCCCAACACAATTTCACTTCCTCTTGTGTTTTAAATGTCTCTTCCCTTTTCTTTATCTTGTTTGGTATACTTTCAGCTTCAAGCCTTCAAGTCGCTCCATTGGTCCCACCATCCACCACTTTTCTTTTCTGTTGTTTTTTATGCTTCAAAATTGCTTCCCACTTGCAAAACGAGTCTTTAACCTACTGTGCTGCAAAGTTACTAGTACCACCATTGTGACCAGTTAACATTTCTTTCGTTTAGTTTCTATGAGTTAAGATGCAAAATTGTCTGCGAAAGTTTTGACTCATCAGCGTTGGATATCATAAAGTTGTTTTGGATTTAATGTAATCCGAAAATTTCTGAATCATAGCAATGTTGCTTCGGTTATTATTTTGGTTAAGTTCGATTATTAGTTGATCAAATATATTAAGTTGACATGTCTACATGTCATGCATGTCATCTTTCTTTTGCACTTTAATGATAAAACATAATATGGATAATGATTGGGGCAAAACTATTACGATTTAAAAACTTTTGGGTCGTTGTTGAACTTATAGAAATTTTTTTAATATCCAACGTTTATAAATGAAAACTTCTAAAATAAATTTACACTTTAATCTTTTTTTATTTGGTACTAAATTGTGAGTTTGATCCAGTTTGCTATTCTTTGTAATAATAGTTTTTTTTTTTTTTAGAGAAAATGCACTCTGCTGAAGTTTCAATTCATGCTGTACACTTTTTTTTTTGTTTCTCTACTTGATTTAACCCGGAATAAGAATCTAGTTTGATAATATTCGAAAGTTTTAGTGCTTATTTGTTTTCCTAGTTGTCCATCAGTACACAATTAAACTTTAATGCAGTGCCTAGCATTTTCTTTTTCTGTCACCTGGGTGTTTAGAACGTTGTACTTTATCTTTTAATTAATATTTTTTAATCCACATGGCATGATTAAAAGCATGTTTGGTAATCACTTTTGAAAAGCATTTTCACACAAATTAAAATAAAACTCTCTTACATACTTACCTCGGATGGTGTGAAATCACATTTTAAAAAATGTTCTCAAACATATCCTAAACCAGACTCAGTAGCAACTAGGTAGCATTTAAGTAGAGATTTTGAATATGGAAGCATCTTTTGAATACGCTGTAGCTAGTGCCACTCTATCTAATATCTATGCACTGGAACTTCACTTGTATATACTCTTTATTATACAGATCAAAGGCTATGTATGAGCTACAGTCCCCTATGCTACCACCTCTTCACCTTTAAGCTAATTCTTGTTTGGAGATTTACCGTGATATCATAAATAAGAGAATTAATATCAATAAAATTTTTAGAGGTTATCAATGATAGCTACTTCAGTTGTTAATGATAATTACTTAAGTTGTCAATAAAACCTTATTGATATTAATTCTTTTACTTAAAACCCTATGGTAATTTTTCTTTTTTTTTATCCCCTATGCTGTACATAGAGTCTAAAACAACCTAACTACACCTAGTAACGTTGTACCCAATGTTTCACCCAATGTTTCAGAACATAGTAATATTTCCACGTTCCATTAAAAAACAATATTAACAGTTAAAAAAGCATGCCAATCGTTAACATTTTTGTGTATATTTAGATTAGCAGTGGAAATTATTTTTTTAACGTAATTTATAATTTATAAAGTAAGTATATAAAAAAAATTTTATCTCAACTTATGTGAATGTGATTTCTCAACACCATTCCAAACAGACTCTTTAATAATAAAGGGGGAAAATTGCTCAATTTTAACACATTTGTGACAACCTTTAGTCGAAGTAATTCCAGTATAACATTGTCTCTTTCTGAATGAAACTTTCAAAATAAATCATGTTACGGTGATTGGATGCAATGTTTTGTTCTCTACTTTATATTTGGTGTTAGTGATTTTGATGGTTGGAGTTGGCTATGAACTACAGACTTAAAAAGGGATTTTTATTTTTTATATATATATTGATAACACAAGATGAATACGGACAATTCTCACACACGCGCGCACACAATATCTCTTACCCTCATATCCTTATCTGGGGAATGCTTTAATTTAATATTTATTCAATTGAAAGAAATTAAATCTGTCAATCTGTTAAAAAGAAAAATATTGGTATGTCCCTGCCATTGGCTACACTTGGAGCTGTTTCAGGTTTTTTGTCCCATCCAATCCTTCTGGTTTTGCTTTGCTGTTACGTGGGAAAATGGGTTATGGCGTGTCCTTTTTCCTGGGGATCGGGTCGGTGTAGAGTTAGAGAGAGAGAGAGAGATTTAACTTGTATTTCTACGAGAACCATATAAAAATACATGACCATCATATTATATTTTTGTCCAATATTGTAATTTTAAAAAGTATGAACACATTTTTTTTAGTAAAAATTGGACCATTGGTTTGAAAGCGAACTAAATGTAAATACTTTTTCTTATAAGAATTTAAATTTTAATTTATCAGATGAGAGATTAAGGGCACATTTGGTACATAGGAATTGGAGGCATGGAAATGGAAATGGAATTGAATTCCATGAGAATGTATGTTTGGTATAAGGAATTGGTCATGGAAATCATTTCCACCAAAATTGATAGAAATCATTTCCATCAAAATAGCTTGGATTTATAATTCCATCATATTGATGCCTCTTTTTTTTTTTTAAAGTTCTATGAAGGTTTTAAATAATTTTTGAATTTAAAAGAGTATTTTGGTATTTTCATATAAAAATTAGATTCTATTTCCATGATATACCAAACGTACTTTGAAACTCCATATCCATTTCCATGTCCATATCCATATCCATTTCCATTAAAATCAATTCAACTGTACCAAACGGGCTCTAAAGGTTTATTTGGTAATCACTTAAAAAAGTTATTACTAAAGATACACTAAGTTCTTTCCTTGAACGCATAACCATGGGGTAGAAGGGATTTTTTTTTTTTTTTAAGGGTGTTTCATGGGAGGCAGAGACCGTGGGCCGATGGGAAGCTAAAATTGGAAGGATCAATAAAAAACTGGGTGGGTGAGCCCAATATTCAAGTTTGGATTTTTCCCGTTTTCATTCCTATAAACAGACCAGAGAAATGCAAGCACCCAAATCCGGACAATATGAGATTTTACCATCGCGTCCCTTTTTTATTGTTAAATATGATTGAATGCATTGCTATTGGCAAAAAAAAAAACGAATGGATCGCCAATGCTTGGGCCCAAAACATCGTTTAGACTTAAAAAGAAAAATAGAAAGGTACGGTCTCCTAAGCCCTCATAGTTATCTAATCACTAAAGCCCAGCCTGGCTGGCCCTTGTCCAAATTTCCTGTTGGATCAGATCATGAATCACTCTTCCGTCAGATTGATCGATTGCCCAGGCCAGCCGGCTGCCCTGATCCAAGTTCTTGCGCCATGATTGATTGTTTCCTACTGGGTTGGATCTCAGGAAATGTACTTCTCCTTTGGAACTTTATTTGGGGTACATCTAATGAAGGTCATGGTTATCATCCTATTAGTTGGGATAATATTCTCCTACCTAAGAGTTTAGGTGGATTGGGTTTTAAGAGATTAACTTCAATGAATCATGCTTTTGGGGCAAAGTTGGCTTGGAATTTAGTGCTGGGCTCTCAAGGCCTGTGGGCAGAAGTGCTGACACATAAATATATGCTTTGAAATGAGGATAATTTATTATCTGTGCAATCTAGAGATTCCAAACTATGGCGGTTTCTTTGTCAACAAAAGGATATTGTAGATAGAGGCACCCGTTGGCAAGTAAGGAGTGGGGAAAGTGTTAATTTCTTCAATGATTACTGGCTTTTTAAGGAAAGGAAGATTAAAGATTTATGTCTTAAAGCCTTGTCTCCTGAGGAAGAAAATAGTAAAGTTGCAGATTGGGTTACTCATGGTACTTGGGATTTTGGTCACCTAACGAATCTTGTTCATAGAGATGTTGTACAGCAACTTGTTACCACAATACCTCCTTTCAAGGAAGCGGGTAACGATGCAATGGCTTGGAATTTGACTAATATAGGTCATTTCACAGTCAAAAGTGCTTATCACATGTTAGAAGAGACACTTGAGCCCCCTCATAACTCTGTTTTCAACCTAATTTGGAAATGGAAAGGGGTTGAAAGAATTAGAACATTTTTATGGCTTGTGGCTCATAACAGACTTCCGACTAATTATTGGAGGAGTAAATGGGCTAGTGTTTCACCTATGTGTTCCTTTTGTAATTCAGGGGTTGAGGATGTCCTACACATTCTTCGAGATTGTTCTTATGCAAGGAATATGTGGTTGTCTCTTATTAGTCCTAGGTATGCATCTCAATTTTTCTCGGTTAATTTGTGGGATTGGATTATGTTGAACCTGAATGAAGAGTTGGGCATACATGTGAAGTCACAATGGAACCTCATGTGGGGAGTTGCAGCTTGGTTGTTATGGATATGGAGGAATAATTTCACCTTTAAAGCTGATTTTCACAAACCAGTTTATTCTTCTAGTACTATTATCAACTGCTGGAAGTCATTCGTTAAGTTTAATGATGTTGTTTTGGCTAATGAAAATTCTACAATTTTAGAGCATATACAATGGCAACCTCCTCTTCCAACTTGGGTCAAGATTAATGTTGATGGAGTTGTTTCGTCTCCACATAATATAGCTGGTTGTGGAGGTGTAATTAGAAACCATAAAGGGGCATGGATTGTGGGGTTCACACATATGTTGGGATTTTGTAGTGTGTATGAAGCAGAAGAATGGGGTGTTTTTAAAGGCATCTCCGTAGCTTGGGATTTTGGCTTCAAAAAAGTTGTTTTAGAGTCTGATTCCAAGACTTTAATGGATTTGATACATAGTGGAATTACTTCTATCTCTTGCAGCACGGTTTTTATGCAAATTAGGAGAATGTTGAAACTCAATTGGGAAGTATCTGTAAGTTATATCCCAAGAGATGTTAACTGTGTTGTAGACTCATTGGCCAAAAGAGGGATTTCTACCATCTCTTACTGGGATTCTCCTCCTCCTGATTTGAGAATCATGGTGTAGAACGATTGCTTGGGATTTAATCCCCTGATAGTTTAGTTATTTATTTTATTTTGGACTTTGCCCCTCCCTTGTATAAAAAAAAAAAGAAAAAGAAATCTCTATTGAAAAAATGTGTCAATACATATTAAAGACAATAGTTAGATATCTTTTGCATCAATCTCTCTGCCCCATGTTTTTTCACCAAGTTAGGCTATCTCCCGTTTCTCTCAAACTGGACTGTTTCATATATAATTTTCTGTTACGCTTCTCTGTACTGTACCTGTTGTGTTAGTGGTAAAAGTTATTTTTATGACGTCATTTACAGTTTATGAAATAAATATGTGCGATGAATTTTTTCTTAAATTACGTAAATATACTTCTTGCTAATACAAAGAGAGGGCCATTATCTAGTTTTGGATACTTCTCTTCCACTACTACTGTAGTCCATTTCATTTTATTTAATACAAGTCTCAAATAATAGTTCAATGAGCCCAGCCAAGCGGAAAAACTTTGATACTCTCTGGCAACATCGAAGTTGAAGTTTCGAATTCAAAGATAGGTAGAAAAATATGATAAAAGAGTTATTCCTTGCTTAGACTTGATAATTAACACAAATAACTAAGTTAAATTGGATAATGAAAAAGAACCAATATTGCATGAAATTAAAACCAGTTCCCAGTATTAATTTAATGTTGCTTGGTAATTTATTTTAGATTTTAGATTTATTTAGTTCAGATATTTCCAGAAGCAGGTGCTGGTTAATTTAGGTAAATAAAAATGAGCAAGAATTCAGAAATAAAAAAAATATGTGGGGAAAAGCCCAGTTGATGCGCACTCATTTATAATTTATAAATAAATCATATATTGCGTTTTCCACCAGCTCCAATCCATAAGCCTATAAATAAAAATATCTTCGGCATTGCTGTGATCTTTCCTCTCTCGATCGCGTCTCTCTGCTTTCTGCATTTGATCTGATAAAGGTAAAAGCTCAAACACCGCTTGTTCCAAAACGTTTGAGTAGCATCCCTTTCTACATCATGTTAATTCGAAATCTCCGTTTTTTTAACTTGTAATTTTTTGTGTCCATATTTCGAATTATCCGTAATTCCACATATTACCTATCCCTATCTTCTATAAGAGTGAGAAATGGCTGTTTTGGTTCCTCTGTTTTCCTTGAGGTGTCGCTGATCTTCAGTTGAAAAAAAAGCTTGACTTCTTTAAATCTACTGTTTGGGGCTGGGATTTCTACTTCAATGGCACGGTTGGTTACGCCATCGAAGACTCTGGCTTTTTCGAGGAGGAGTTTACTGGGCTTGATCTCCACTGCTCCTGTGATTACCCGTATCTAAGTTTTTTTTTATAAAAAATTTCTTGTGTTTTTACGGCGTTGAGTGGATTGTAACATTGCCTAACTTGCGGGCTGTCTGGAAACCTTCTCTACACGAGTTCACATATCACTCTGCTACCGTCATAAATCTTCTGTGACTGTTTTTCGTGTAGCAATAATTGAATATAGGTCAGAAGTAACTCGTATGTCTGTATCTAGTCGGCGTTTGCATTCTCCCTATTTTTGGAGTGCGATATTGGGCATTCAACCTATGGTTCCATTCCGAGCTGTTTGAAATGGTTCTCAGCTTCCGGGAGTTAATGGTTCATTTGTTTTAAAGCTAGGCGATCGTTTGTATTATCATCCATCTTGATGAGTTTTCTAGTTAACGAATTATCTTCTTTGCATTCTTATTCTGTTTTTTCTTTATTTTTTATATGAAAATTTTAAACTAAAAGGAAAGATTGAATGTAATGGCTCCTGTTTCTTTCCCTATTGCACATTCAATATGGTGATCGCCTGTGATTTTGCAGCTTCAGGTAACTAGCCGTGTTAACTATTTTGAGAATACAGCGAGGAATAGTATCGTATTGAGGCGTTTCCCCGCTTCACAGGTTAGAAATTTGCCCTCTTGTTTTTATGATGTTATAAATATGTATATAGATAGATATTGTGATTGGAAACTGTCAGATATTATAAAATCATCTGGCATTTGGATTGTCCCTAACTTGTGTGGTAGGTCATTTCCCGACAGAGGTGTTGCCTATTTCACCCTTCATCATTTTCTCCAGTAAGTTGATAAATTTCTTTAATGAAACTTTGTTTTTCCTGATTGTTTGCTTACGTTTAAAAAAAATTTGTTTCTTTAATCATAGACACTCTTTTATCTTGTTTTAGAGAGTTAAGCAAGTGAACCGGAGGCTAGTTTGTTCAGTTGCCACAGAGGATTTGCCAAAGCAAGTTGAAGAACCTAATATGGAGACACCAAGAGAAATATTCTTGAAGGATTATAAGATGCCTGATTACTACTTTGACACAGTGAGTCGGGAGGAGTTATCTAGTCATGTTACATTTGCGGTGTTGCAATTTTTAAGCTTTCCAACTTTCCTTATGTTCATGTGTATGCATGGAATCAACACAGGTGGATCTGAGGTTTTCCTTGGGTGAGGAGAGCACAATAGTTAGCTCAAGAATTACTGTATTTCCTCGCACTGAAGGTAGAGACTAGTGGTTATTGATCAGGTTTAGCAGAAGCACATGCATTATTGTTATTATCGTCTGAGTAGCATAGGAGTATGGATTTGCTAGAATTCAATTTATGTTTTGAATTGATCTATTTTATGGAACAGGTTCTTCTCCCCCACTTGTTTTGGATGGATGGGACTTAAAATTGATTTCAATTCAGCTGAATGGCAAGACACTGAAGGTATATATAGACAATTCTAGCCACATCTCATGGTTATGAAGATTTTCGCGACGTAATGTCAATGTAACTGCTTTGCCGCTGGCCAATTTATTAGGCCAGAAAGTTCAATTTGCATCAAGGCATTCCTACGTGATACATTTGCAACATCATATCTGTACTCCTTACTTATAATAACTCTAGGGGCTCTTTGCTTTGGAGAACACTTGTGTCATGTGGGTGGGAATGATGGGGGTTTGGAGTATTATTTAGCATCATTTTCAATATTTCTTAGTTTCTTCTCATGATCTTTTTTTAGGAGGATGATTACCATTTGGGTGCACGGCGTCTGACCATCCATTCACCTCCTAGTGGTAATTTTGTTCTGGAAATCATAAATGAGATCCACCCACAGAAGAACACATCATTGGAGGTATATGGAAATTTCTTTTCTTGCAGAGTTTGTTTCTTCATTTTACTTATCACTGCTTCCATCAACCTGTCCTCCCACAGGCATTATGTGAGGGGAAGAGATGTGCTTACTGTGAATTTGATTAACTGTAGGGACTCTACAAGTCATCTGGAAATTTCTGCACTCAATGTGAGGCTGAAGGATTTCGTAAAATTACATTTTATCAGGTTGGTATCTCATAGTAGTTAATATGCTTTGCTGATCTATGTTGTTTCCATAAACACATTTCCTGATGCCACTTGTGGATTTTCATCTGTTAATAGGATCGACCTGATATAATGGCAAAATATACATGTCGCATTGAGGCAGACAAATCATTGTACCCAGTGTTGTTGTCTAATGGAAATCTGATTGAGCAAGGCAACTTGGAGGTAAGCTTCTCCAAATATGCTTTGTAATGAAATAAACAAAAACTATGAAGTTACTATAATCATCCTGGTTGTTATTCACATATTTGTGCATTTTTGCAGAATGGAAAGCATTATGCTGTTTGGGAGGACCCCTACAAGAAGCCTTCATATTTGTTTGCTTTGGTTGCTGGGCAGTTACAGAGCAGAGATGACACATTTATCACTCGCTCAGGGCGTAAGGTATCTCTAAGGATCTGGACTCCTGCCGAGGATGTACCCAAGACTGCACATGCAATGTATTCTCTAAAGGCAGCTATGAAGTGGGATGAAGATGTCAGTTTCTTTTTGTAATCTGAAATCAATTTGAACATGATCATTCATTTTGATATCATATTAAATTCGGATTATGAGAGTTTTCTTTATGATATGCTTTGGGAATAGGTTTTTGGTCTTGAGTATGACCTGGATCTCTTCAATATTGTTGCTGTCCCTGATTTTAACATGTAAGCTAGTTATTTCAAACATAGATTATGATATAATTTGTATATAATGCTGTTATACAATATGAGACAGCTTTAAAAACATAATCTATTTTTCTTGCTTTTTGATTGGTCAGGGGAGCTATGGAAAACAAGAGTTTGAATGTATGTCTCTATCTTGTCGGCTTGTCTTGGTTATTTTCGTATGTTACTCTTTGAAGATTCTAATTGCCGATTGATTTGCAGATCTTCAACTCCAAGCTTGTTTTAGCATCTCCAGAAACTGCTACTGATGCAGATTATTCTGCAATTTTGGGAGTTATTGGCCATGAGGTTTGTAATTTTAACAGCTTGGGAATTCTAGAGCATAACTTCCTTGAAGACATTTTTTTCAAAAAAAAAAGAAAAAAAATTCCTGAAGATGATTTCATTGTGATGACCTGACTTTGATTTTTCTGTATGATGCAGTATTTCCACAACTGGACTGGCAACAGGTAGTTGGTAGTCTTGCGCACGTAGCATCAGATCTTTATTATATTTCCTACTCAAACTTGAACTAAGCATTGAATTTAACAATATTAGAGTGACTTGTCGCGACTGGTTCCAGCTTAGTCTGAAGGAAGGTCTCACTGTTTTTCGTGATCAGGCACTACCCTTTTCCTTGCGTGATATGGTTCATTTGAGAAATCAACAATATTTTTCTCCTGTGAATTTTTCAAATTCATTGTACTGATTGTTTGTAGGAATTTTCATCTGACATGGGAAGCCGCACTGTCAAAAGAATTGCTGATGTTTCAAGACTTCGAAATTATCAATTTCCTCAGGTTACGTAATTTTTTTTAGGTTACTGATTACTGCAACTTCTGAGGTGATGGCTTCTACTAATTTTCATCATAGTTGATCATGCCAACAGTATTGGGTTTTTTTTCTTTGACAATTCGTATGGAGAATTGATGTAATGTCTGGGCAAGCTCTAAAGTTTGTATCTGATTTTGCAGGATGCTGGACCCATGGCTCATCCAGTGCGACCACACTCTTACATCAAGGTAAAAACTTATAAGTCCTTCCCTTTTCTTGTTCTCTCTCAAAAAGTTTTTTTAAGATGTGATTTTAAATTTTTATTTACCCTTTACTTTTCATCTGGCAGATGGACAACTTCTACACAGGCAAGTTTGTGTTTTAATAATTTTGGTTTTCAGGTTACAAGTTAAATTAGACGTGTGCCCTGTGCACTACATAGAGCTTAAAGAATGAGTTGCACAATTCATAACTTGTGAATACTGCAACATGTTAAGGATTTTTAATTTTATTTAGATATATCGATTGATGATTGTTCTTTGTGTTAATTTACTTTTTATTATGATTTCTACCACTGATGTCTGTCTCTTTTGGAAATACTTCTGGATTTAATGCTGATGTGGAGCTATTGTGATGTTGAAACACAGTGACGGTGGGTTTAACATTTCTCTATATCAACTTCTGACCTTCAATTTGACATGAACTTTTTCTTATGAAGACATCTGATTGTTTTTGTTATCTTTATTTTTCTGCAGGTTTATGAGAAGGTTTGCATTCACTGCTACATTTTCTCAATCCTTCCTTGTCTGTGCCTGCTATTTGTTCTAAATATTTCATGTATCAGGGGGCTGAAGTTGTCAGAATGTACAAAACCTTGTTGGGAAATCAGGGATTTCGAAAAGTAAGAGCGCATTCATCTAATGCCTGAAAATAGGTCATATGTTAGGATTCTATTGCTTGACATGCAAAACTGTTTTCTCAAACTGCAATTAATGCAAGTCTTCTGGATTTTAGGGCATGGACTTATATTTTAAGAGACATGATGGGCAAGCTGTAACATGCGAAGATTTTTTTGCTGCAATGAAAGATGCTAATGATGCAGATTTTGCTAATTTCTTACACTGGTCTGTATCCTAAATTCGAGTATTGTAGCACTTTTTTGTTCATTTCTTGCTCACTCTTGAACAAAACACAGGTACTCACAAGCTGGAACCCCTATCATCAAAGTGAATTCCTCTTATAATCCCGAAGCACATGCTTTTTCTTTAAAAATTAGGTAAATAACTTGAATCTTTACATTTCTACTTATTGATTGGCTTATACAACTGTGCGGGATTAACTTTTTTATTTTAATTTTTGGTTGTGTGTCTCTGATAATTTGATTGGTGGGGGCTTTTTGCAGTCAAGAGATTCCACCAACTCCTGGACAACCTGTTAAAGAACCCATGTTCATTCCTTTGGCAGTAGGTTTGCTTGATTCAAAGGGCCAGGACATTCCTCTTTCAACTATTTATCACGATGGAACTTTGCAGTCTGTTTCAAGAGATGGTCAACCTGTCTACACCACAGTTCTTCGGTTTACCAAGGTTGTTTGGAATTTCTAACTGATATTAATGGTGTGCATAAATGTTTTTAGCTGATATCTTCAAGTATGATTTACTTAATCACACCTGTCAGCTAGGGTATTCTGATGGCCGATATCTGTAGGGAGGAAAGAAAGTTCAAGTTTTTGAAACCATGTTATCATGTTTCCTTCTCAAGTCTTGAAAGGATGATATGATTTAAGTGAAAACCCAATCTACTATATCACGAAGAAAAGGGGAAAAAAGCGCAAAAAAAAAAAAAGAACTACTATATTTCTGAGAATCCTGAATGATGGGTTATTTTGGTTTATAATATGGTGGCTCTTTTCCTTTTCATATTCTACTCATATCATTCTCTTGCTGCACAGAAAGAGGAGGAATTTGTGTTCTCAGATGTATTTGAGAGGCCTGTCCCATCTCTATTACGGGGATACAGTGCTCCAGTCCGTCTTGAGTCGGATCTCACTGATGGGGACCTGTTTTTCCTGCTGGCTAATGATTCAGATGAATTTAACCGGTTTGTCTTTTCACAGTTGCATTTTTCTGTTGGCCTGATGCTTAATGTGAAGTATTTATTGGCCTTTTTTTAATGACCTAGTTGGGAGGCCGGGCAAATTCTGGCTCGTAAGCTGATGCTCACCTTGGTAGATGATTTCCAACATAACAAACCATTAGTTCTGAATCAAAAATTTTTGGATGGTTTCAAGAGCATTCTATCTGACTCGAGCCTGGACAAAGTATGTAAAAAAGATTGCTCATTTTCTTTGATATCATTATTCATAACAAACCATACAAATACTGATTGGACTATAAGATAATATTCTTGTTATATAGGAATTTGTTGCCAAGGCTATAACCTTGCCTGGTGAGGGAGAAGTAATGGACATGATGGAGGTTGCAGATCCTGATGCTGTTCATGCTGTTCGAACTTTTATCAGGAAACAACTTGCGAGTGAATTGAAGGCAGAATTCCTTTGCACGGTATGCCCTCTTCTGTGAAGTTGCTTACGATTATTGAATGAAATATCTTTTATTCTTCATCAATTGTCTACTTGACATGCGCACTATCATTTTACCTTTTTGCAGCTAAAAGATAACATGAGCTCAGAAGAGTATGCGTTCAATCATCCTAACATGGCTAGACGTGCTTTGAAGAATATTGCTCTTGGTATATAAAGTTGTTTTTACATAAGCATACATTCATATGCTTGGTGGGTAGCAGTTCGCTAATCTTTTTAATGTTTCCTATAGCCTATCTGGCCTGCGTGGAGGATCCAGAGATCACCAACCTTGTGCTGCATGAGTATAATACCGCCACAAATATGACCGAACAATTTGCAGCTTTGGCAGCCATAGCGCAGAACCCTGGTACAACTCGTGATGATGTTCTTGCTGACTTCTATGGCAAGTGGCAGCATGACTTCTTGGTAAGTCTCCACTTCTGAAGTTAGTTATATCTGGGAATATTCCTTGTCTTTATCGCTCACATGCATGTTTGATGCCATTTTATCAATTATATATGTTTATGATGAAAATCAAACTTTACCTGTCCATTAGTAAGAACTGCTATCATTTTGTGAAGACTAACACCATCTAGTAGAAGTGTAGAACCCTGTTCCTTCTTTCCTCCTACTTTCTACGAGGCGTATCTTAGCTCTCTAGAGTCTATAGATTGCTAA
Organism: Vachellia collinsii; assembly: GCA_006871305.1. Classification (NCBI taxonomy): domain Eukaryota; kingdom Viridiplantae; phylum Streptophyta; class Magnoliopsida; order Fabales; family Fabaceae; genus Vachellia; species Vachellia collinsii. Next base: position 2,119 of record QFDD01000417.1, on the reverse strand, counting down.
ACGTAGTATTTTATGTTTTTCATCCAATAATTTGTTTGCATTTACCAGTCAGACATGTTTTCTCAATGAAACTTTCTTTAGCTACTTGTGCCAATGCTCCTCGTCCTAGCTACATTTTTAAAGTAAACATGGTGGGAGTTTCTAATGGTAATGATAAATTGTGCTTCTCTTTTTCTATCCAGGTGGTGAATAAATGGTTTGCCCTCCAAGCAATGTCTGACATTCCAGGAAATGTTGAGAATGTGAAGCAACTGTTGAATCACCCAGCATTTGACTTGCGCAATCCAAACAAAGTGTACTCGCTCATTGGAGGTTTCTGCGGATCTCCGGTGAATTTCCACGCAAAGGATGGATCAGGCTACAAGTTTTTGGGAGAAATTGTGCTGCAACTTGACAAACTCAATCCTCAAGTCCGTTTTCGAAAGCCATCTGTGAATTGTGGAATATCTCTGGATTTTCAGCTGAATGGTTTTATTTAATCTGTTCATTTCTTTTCTTTCTTTTGATTACAGGTTGCCTCAAGAATGGTGTCGGCCTTCTCTAGATGGAAGCGGTATGACGAAGACAGACAAAAGCTTGCCAAGGTATGTTTGCTGCTATTTTTTTTGGGAGGGTTTAATCATTGAGTCACGGTATATATTTCTACTGTCTAGTTATCATCTGTGTTACAAGTTGGTGGTGTTTTATGTTGCAGGCCCAGCTGGAGCTGATTGTGTCAGCTAATGGACTGTCAGAGAATGTGTATGAGATTGCGTCCAAAAGCTTAGCGGTTTAATAAAAACATCCATGAAATGGGAAATGCCCAACTTGCCTTCTTCATTTCAGTTTTAATGCATTGTGGTTTGTGGGCATACACCACCACCTTACCTGCGGTCCCTGCTGTGCAGCTATCTCCATGTTGATTCTTGTACCTGATTTTAATTCCTGGGGATGTTTTGTTTTGTTGTTACCTTTGATATAAAGTGGTGGTTGATATGATAAAAACCCTTTTAGTTATGTGCTTGGATTTTTAACCCTTCTCATGCCTCCAGCAAGAAAATTTATTTTTCATGTCTTCTGTCGTAATCAATGTTGTATACATACCACAATGCTTGCTTCAAATTTTTTATTTTTGTTACGTCAAATTCTTTAATCATATATGATCATATATTTTTCTGTCTATGGATTTATAATTTAATGATGATATTTTAGGAATAAGATATATGATTATAAGTGATTGAAGAACTTGATATAATGAGTCAAAAAATTTAAATATTGTCTTTATACAAATTTGTCAAAAAGGTAAAAGTAAACTTGAGTATAGAATGCATATTTTTTAAAAATAATATAAAAATCAAGATCTTATAGAAACTCTAATATTTTTATTAAAGTGTTGATATGTTCATTTTACGATATAATTTGTTTAATGTTTAATTTATTTTTTATTTCTCATTTAGTAATTTCATGAAGAATGTTAGTATTTTTGCCATCTGAACATAAAAATCTTAATATGTCCATCTAACATGTTCATAAAAGACCATTAAAGGCATTAGTAAGAAGGTTGATCAAATAGTATGAAATTATTTAAAAAAAAGTAGAGGAAGATTGAAGCGAATTTTGAAAAACGTGGTAAAGAAAGATCTCTTGATTAATAATCTATTTGAAAATTTAGACTACGAAATAGGATAATGGTATTATGTGATCAATGTAGTTAACTATATTTGTTGATATCTATGTATCATAGATCATAATTAAAGGTATTAAACACCGTCACTTTTATATGTGGGCAAGGAATTAAAGATTGGGCGGTCGTTGGGCAGGACATGAAGGGTGGAGATAAGCCCAACCCATCCTAACCCATCAAGTGGGCCTTGTTCAAAAGGGAAAAGCCTTATACTTTTTCTTAGAGCTTGTTTGGGAAACACTTCCCAAAATCACTTTCACGCAAGTCGAGATAAAACTCTCTCACATACTAACCTCGGATTCTGTGAAACCAAGGTTTGAAACCTAGGTTTTGTTACTTCCCAAACAAGCCCTTAAAAGAAGTGTGTAAAACTTATAAAAGACCCCTCTGTATAAAATCGAGGCGTATGTACGTTTGTGTTGGAAATATTTCATATAGCTGATATCAAAACTGGAT